>JAODAL010022961.1:0-63643 GCA_025379985.1 Phyllomedusa bahiana | reverse complement strand
GCGCAAGGCCGCTTCCCCACGGATATCAGATAATAAAAGGCGAGGACAAAAAAGCCATTGTTGATGTGACTACCCCCACTGTAAAATTTTCCCTGGACCTTGACTAATGCCTGTTTATGTATGTAACACCACACAAAAAATAATATTATTATTATATATAAAAAAAAAATATATATATAATTGTGAGCTTTAGAGGTTTGGGGGATCGGGACTTCCGTGTTCGGGTAGAGACAGGACTTTTCCCCGGGTGAGAAATCAGGGCTTTGTATTTTTTTTAGCAGCAAACAAAAAGTACAACGTGCAAGGCATGCACAAACACAAACAAAACAAAACGCCTGCCGTTTGGGCTCTAACTAACAGGGGTCAGCTTAGTCAGTCTGCAAGTTCACCCTGCTGGTTTTCCCCGCAGGACTCCCCCAAAGGCTTAAAGGTAACCGGGGGTTGTAACCCCCTAGTCAGTTACCTGCTGTTTTATACTCCAGGTAAACCCCGGAGTGGAGTCTGGGAAAGTGGCCCCCAACCCTGTTTATCCCAAACTCCCAATAAAAGGGGGCCACCCAGGAAAGGGCTGAAAGCCATACTAAATTTACGCATGTTAAACTTTTGTCGACAGTTAAACGTCGCACTATTGAAGTTTGGCTTTCTTCCCCCCAAGTTCCTTACCTTGGGGGCAGGGTTTTTGGCATTAAAAGGGTTTGCATGCCGGACACGGGCGGGATGTACACCCCATTGTACACCCTTCCTGGTTCCCACCTTACAATATATTAATATAATAATATAATTTTTATATTTATATTAATTATATATATATTTATACATTATATATTGTGACAGGGAACTACAGGTATTACCTATTTTGCCACTAGGGGAGTTATACCCGACTCTCTAGAACTTCCAAAAGGATCAGGCCTTGGGGGAAAAGGCCAGCCGCATTTTTTGTCACCCCCAAAAGGGTTTGGGCAGGGGTTTGTTTTAGTGGGGCTTCCACCCCGTTCTGGGTCGGTTTTATTGGGAGTAGACAATTTTGTGGGGGTGGGGTCTACTCCCAGGGTTTCCGGTCGGGATTTGATAGGGTCGAGTTTCCATAAAAGGTTGGGTTTTTAGGTATACAGGGGTGTGGTTCGTTCCGGGAAAGTGGAGGGGGAGAGTGGGAGAGGTCTTAATCAGAGGTTTGAGGCAAGGTGGTGACCTCTGAAAGCCAAACCAGGGGAATGGTAAGACGGACTAGTTGACTGGACATTAGGTCCAGCCCCTTTTGTGGAGGGACGCTAGTGGGTGGAGTGGCCAAAAGGCCAGGGTTTTGTTTCCCGTTTTCTGTAGTGTGCCGTGCAAAAAAAAGAAAACAGCTGGTGGAACCAGACTGAAAAAACCCCGGTGCCCAAGTGCCCGGTGAAAGTCCAACCTTTTTCCCAAAAGGACGCGGCCAAGAGGGGGAATACCCCCGGGGGAGCCAAAGGGCGGCTGAGGCATGTGAGGTGTCACTATAGTGGAGGATGCCAGGGCAAGGATTGGCATAACAACGTGACAAGACGTGGTGCCTGAATTGGCTTTGTGAATCCTGCAAAGGGGTGTTGCAGCAAGGTTAACAGGTGGGGGCCGATTGTGAAGCTGTACAAAAGAGAGACACACCTGCAAACAGACCGGGCCCCTTTTTGCGAAAGATGTGCTGAGTGTTTCCCCCTTTTTGTGTATGGGAAAGCACCATATGCGAAAAATGAGGGCGGGGGAGGATTTGGGCCCCCTTGCGGCCTTTGAGGGGTTTTTGCTGTCCCCCAAAAGAGACTCCCGCAGAAAGTGGGAATGCCCTGGGGCCGTGTCTTCTGGAAAACGCAGGAGTTTTCGTGCCTTGCCCCTGGAAGAACCAGTTACCATAAGGAAAAAGGTTTGATTCGGGCCGGGGGGAATGGCGAGGGGCCCCCCCGCGAAGTTTTTCCTAAAAATCCCCTGCACGGGTATGGTAAATGGATGCTAGAAGTTGCCCAGGAAAAGTCCAAAAGGCATTGAGACGTGGTTTTGGGGATTTAAAAAATCTTTGGACTTTATTATTGTGACTCATCTGAATGGGTCTTTTGGGTGCAATAGGGAAAAAATGTGCCTTTTTTTAAATAGCTCAGTCCCATTACCGAGAAGGGGGGGGGGAGATGGGTCCCGGTCAGCGCATAAGGCCAAGTTTGAAAATGTTTTAAAGCAAAAGCGGGGTTGCCAGGGAGGGCCCTGTGTGAAACAAGCTGTCAGAGAGCAGCTAGGTCTGCCCTTGAGGTCAGAGCCCTGTGGATGTTAAGCTGAGTCTGGGGAGTTTGAAAAAATTGCCGCCTCCCAAAAAGGGAGACAGGCCCAAGTGTGCCCTAGAGGTTGGGGGTTTAAAGGCAAGAGTAGTCAAGGTGTGGTTTGGAGGTGGATGTCCACAGGGGGAAAAGTGTACCACTACAGGTTAGGTGGAAAATAATGTGGTTTCCCCCGCAAAAAGGTGCCTCTGCATCTCCTGTTGGGGGGCCGGGGGAAATGAGTGCGCTACAGTTGGGGGGGTGATGGTTGGGGACCAGTTATAAAGGGTCTACCTAACCCCCCCAAACAATGTGTCCTGGGAGTGATGCAGTCGCAGGTATGCGGGCCCGGGAGGATGCCCCAGGTGCGCTTTTGTTCCAAGAGGAGTTTTCGGGTTTTAGTGTGCAGCCCCCAAATAACTGGAGAATCCTGGGGGTGATTCCTCTCCTAAAGGTGTTTAAAGAGGGTGTGTCCCCTGAGGGATAGCCGCAGTTTTTTTTCTGCTTTGTTGGTCTCAGAGGATGGTTGCCTGTTTATGGGGAACTCTGCAAGTGTGTGGGAAGAGAAAAAAGCTTCCCAGGAAAGGTATTGTCTGCTGCGGTATGGCATAACTGCCACCTCCCGTTTTTGGGGGGGGGGTCCCGCATTTGGGGCCCCTCCCCCCCTCCCCGGGGGGTTGGCATTTTCCCCGCTGGGGGGCGGGGGTCCTTTTAAAAAAAACCCCCGGCGCAAGAGTAGCCTGGGCGCTACTCTTGCGCCGCCACCCCTCCTACGGCGGGTGAAGCGGCCGCACGTCCGTCACCCGGCCCCGGTCTCACTGTGCGGGGAGGGGGGAGGAGGGATCCTCCCCCCTCCCCCTCTCCCGTATGTACGGCGCGGTGGGTTTCGCCGCAATACAGGTCAGCGGGGCAGGGGAATGACGCGGGCTGAGGGGATGAAGCGGGTGTCTCCTTCCCCCGCGCCGCTGAAAAGATCGGGGAGGATGGCCGCGCTGCAGGAGCCTGGGAAGGTAAGTGGACTTTATTATTTTTTTTTTTTTTGCTTTTTGGGCTCTACCTGGCTAACAAAGAGGGCAAAAACCTGGGAACAAAGGGGGACTACCTGGGAACAGAGGGGGCACACCTGGAACAGGGGGCCTACCTGGCAACAAAGGGGCATACCTGGCTAAAAGATGGGGGCACTACCTGGAAAAAGATGGGGCACTACCTGGCTACAATGGGGGCACTACCCGGCAACAGATGGGGGGGACTACCCGGGTAACGATGGGGCACTACCCGGGTTAAAAGAGGGGACACTACCTGGCAACAGAGGGGACATTACCTGGTAACAGATGGGGGGCAATACCTGGTAACAGATGGGGGGGGAATACCCGGGTAACGATGGGGCACTCCTGGCTAACAGAGGGGGCTCTACCTGGCAACAGGGGGACATCTACCGGGCTAACAGATGGGACATCTACCTGGCTAAAGTGGGGACATTACCTGGGACAGATGGGGCATCTTCCTGGCAACAATGGGGGCACTACCTGGCAAAAATGGGGGGGACCCTGGCTAAAGATGGGGGGAAAACCCCGGCTAAAAGATGGGGGCATACTGGCAACAGAGGGGACTCTACCGGCAACCAAGGGGGCATCCGGAAAAAAGGGGGCACTACCTGGGAAAATGGGGGCACACCTGGCAAACAATGGGGGCACTACCCGGAAACAATGGGGGGCACTACCGGGGGAACGATGGGGCACTTCCCGGCACAATGGGGGGACTACTGGTAACAAAGGGGGCACTCCCCCGGGTAACAATGGGGGGGCTACCTGGTAACAATGGGGGGAACCCCGGCTAACAAGGGGGCACCTACCTGGCTAAAAAAGGGGGGCACCTACCTGGCTACAAATTTGGCTCTACCTGGCTACAGAGGAGGCTTTCCTACTTGGCTACCAGGGGGCATCTACCGCCTGTAAGGGGAAACCCCCTGGTTAGGGGGGCTACTACCTGACTATAAGGCATCTACCTGGCTTCTTCCAAAGCGTTATGCATTTAGGTGGAGGGGGTGTGGCTTTTTGAAGGGCGTGGCATACCGACAAGATGGGCGTGTCCATGCAAATTTTTTGCCGGGGCACACTACGCGCGCCGCCCACTGAAATCTCCTGCTTTTTTATTTTCGAAAGTTGGCAACTATGTGTATGAGGGCTCTGCTACCATGTATGAGGAGACTATGAGTGTGAATGTACTTGCTAGTTATCAAGGGGAAAAAACACTCTGTGAAGAGTCTCAGTTGCAGTGGGGGAGTGAATGCTGTACTGTGTAAGTGCTACAGAGTACTGATGATGATGATTGTTCAAATGAGAGTGATAATATGTTTGAAAAAAAAATGTGTGCCAAGGCAATATGTGTGCAGTCCTGAGCAGTGTATCTGTGATGAAGATCCAGAGTGTGACACTATAGAGGGTGAAGAGAAAAGTCATGCTGTGACTTGTAGTCCCCCTGTGAGAAAATTTTCCAGTGTCTGCTATATTTCCAGTAGCTCTTACTGCAGGGATCACAAAGACTGCAGTGACCGAGAGAGTGAGCTGCTAGACACCGCTGAGGTAGGTGTATGCCCCAAACCCTAGTAAAGGGAGGGGGGCATGTTTAAATCCCCAAAGGGGAAAGAGGAGCCGGGGTCTGAGGCAAAGGATAAATCTTTCCGGGAAGGTATGGAGGAAAATAGTCAAGATGAGTTATTCCTGTACTGTGGGAGGACTTATATGTGGGTGCTTGACCAGCCAGATATCTGCTGCCCCTTTACTGGTGTTGAGAAGGTGACAGCCTGGAGCCAAGAGGTGGAGATTCAGGGTTCAGAGAAATTTAATGCTGTATCTGATCCTAAGAGACAGAAGATGGTCAGGGAGGACCAGAGGGCGGGTGAGGAAGAGAAGTTTGGGTTTCATTATATCCTGCAGACCAACAGGTAGTGGGTTTTTGGTCTCAGGTGCCCCCTTGAGGCCTGGTGGATAGTAACCTTGAGAGCGGTGCTGTCATTACTCCCTCCTGTGCTGCTAGGGGGTTGCGGGACTAACCAGGGGCCTTTTGCTTATAGGAGACCCAAATTAGTGAAGACACTGCCCATTTGGGCACAATGCCAAGGTACCCTGTGTGTGGGAGAAGGCGAAAAGGGCATGATAGTGCTGGTGTGGAGATTATCAGGAGTACCCCTGTGAATGTCAGCATGTGGGCTGAAGGTGGTGAATCCTTGCACAGTTTCGTGCATACGTCGTGCCATCAGTAGTAAGTGGCAGTAAACTGTCTGAGGGAGCGCATGGTAGAGCCCATGGCTGACCCTGTTTTTGGAAAATGTATCTCTGCCCCTGATGATCTACGGGGATGTTGCCTGTACAACAGGTACCAAGGAGGGAAAAGGAAATGTGGAATGTATGGATTCTCTGATGCTGTCCAGCAGAAATCAGGATGTACTTTCTCTGGGCGTATGGAACAGGTGGGGAAAATGATTTCCGGGAGAAAAGTGGCATGCGTCCCCAGAGAAAGCAAGTGCAAAATAAGCTGTGTGATTTAGATTCCCTCTGTTGGGTTTTGATCCTGGAGGAAGGTTGTGCGAGGTGGAAAGCCCTATGGGCTTTATAGAGGGAGGGGTATGTGACAGGGCAAACTACAGGTATTACCTATTTTCTGCCACTAGGTGGAGTTAATACCCAGTTTTTATAGCAACATGCCACCAAGGATACCTGGCCTTGGTGGGATAAGAGCCAGCCGCAATGTATTGTCAGCCTCACTAAGTGGGTTTGGCAATGGGGTAGGGATTAGTGTGGCTTTCCAGCCGTTCCTGGGGCGGCTCTTATTGGGAGTAGACAACGTGTCGGGGTGGGCGTCGACTCCCCATGGTCCAGGTCAGGATTTGGATAGGGCTCGAGTTTCCTATAAAAGGCTTGGGCCTTCAGGTATACAGGGGGGTGTGGTTCGCTTCCTGGAAGTGGAGCGACGAAGAGCTGAGGAGAGGCTCTTACCCCAGAGGCTTGAGGCCAGCAGTTGGCTGACCTCTGAAAGCCTAAACCAGTGGAGATGGTAAGACGGACTAGTCTGACTGGACATTAGGTCCAGACCCTATGTAGAGAGGGACGCTACGTGTGTAGTGAGTGGCCAGACGGCCAGGGTTTGTTTTACCTGTTTTCTGTACTTGTGCCGTGCTAAAGAAATAAAGCTGGTGGAAGCCAGACTGAAAAAAAACCGGTGTCCAAGTGCCTGTGTGAAAGTGCCAACCGTTCTACCAAAGGACGGCGGTCCAAGAGCGGAATATCCCCTGGGACGACCCAAGATGGCGGCTGGAGGCATGTGAGTTGTCACAATATATATATATATATATACACTCACCGGCCACTTTATTAGGTACACCTGTCCAACTGCTCGTTAACACTTAATTTCTAATCAGCCAATCACTGGCGGCAACTCAGTGCATTTAGGCATTAGAAAAAAAGGTCAAGACAATCCCTGCAGTTCAAACCGAGCAACATTTTGGAGAAGAAAGGGGATTTGAGTGCCTTTTAACGTGGCATGGTTTTTGGGCCAGAAGGGCTGGTCTGATATTTCAGAAACTGCTGATTCTCCGGATTTCATGCCAACCATCTCTAGGGTTACAGAGAATGGTCCGAAAAAGAAAAACATCCATTTAGTGGCAGTCTGTGGGCGGAAATGCCTTGTTGATGCCAGAGGTCAAAAGGGGAATGGGCAAACTGATTTGAGCTGATAGAAAGGCAACAGTGACTCAAATAGCCACCCGTTACAAACCAAGTAGGCAGAAGAGCATCTCTGAAAGCACAGAAAGGCGAACTTTGAGGCAGATGGGCTACGGCAGCAGAAGACCACACCGGGTGCCACTCCTTTCAGCTAAGAACAGGGAAAATGAGGCTCCAATTTGCCCCCAAACTCATCGAAATTGGACAGTTTGAAGATTGGGAAAACGTTGCCGGTCTGATGAGTCTCGATTTCTGCTGCGACATTCGGATGGTAGGGTCAAATTTGGGGGTCAACAACATGAAAGCATGGATCCATCCTGCCTTGTATCAACGGTTCAGGCTGGTGGTGGTGTTGTCATGGTGTGGGGAATATTTTCTTTGGGACTCTTTGGGCCCCTTGGTAAACCAATTGAGCATCGTTGCAACACCTTGTGGAATCTATGCCACGAAGAATTGAGGCAGTTTCTGAAGGCAAAAGGGGTCCAACCCGTTACAAGCATGGTGTACCTAATAAATGGCCGGTGAGTGTATATATATATATAGAATATATATATTATCGAATAAGATATATATAAATATAGTAAGGTGCAACCAGCAGAGAAGGGGTATACAATGGCGAACTACACCCGGCCAGGGTCCTTCGTCACCTCCGATGTCCCCCGTCACATGCCCCCAAGGTAAGGAGCCTTGGGGGAATGAAAGTCCAAAATTTAAATGGATGTCGACAGAGTAAACATACTGTCGACTATATTGTTTAACACAATTAATGTTAGCATGGCTTCAATTCATCCATTTCCGGTTCGGCCTTTCATTGTGATTGATACAAAAGAGCAGGTGGGTGCTCACCTTCCCATGAGACTCCACTCCGGGTTTACCTTGGAGTAAAATAACGTCAGCAGGTAAGCTGGACTATGTATTTGTTTACAACCCCCTTACTACCTTTAAGCCTTGGGTGGAGTCCCTGCTGCTGGAAAAACCAGGCAGGAACTTAACAGACTGATAGTCCTTGGTCTCCTCTTCTCTTTAATATCTAGAGCCCAGACGTGCAGGGCAGTTTTGTTTTTTGTTTTATGTGTTGTGCATGCCTTGCACTTTGTATTTTCTGTTTGCTGCAAATAAAATACAGACGCCCTGTATTTCTCAACCCTGGAATACGTCCTCTGTCCCTCTGCCTGAAACGTAAGTCACATCCCCCAGAGAGCCTTAAAGTTCACACATGGTGGAGGATGCCAATGGGGCAAAATAGAGAAGTACTCTTCTGAGTCAGAGAAAAAACGTATGACCAGTGGTGCATAGCAGCTACCACTGCATCTGTCAGCAATAGGCGTCTAAAAATAGGATGATTGGTGAAGCACCAATCCAAGCCAACGCAAACCTCCAGCAGATGGCGGCCAGCCAGCAGAAATCGCACGAAGTAGAGACCATCCCGGGCGTGCAAGCTAGACAATCGCCTGCAATTGAGCCCACCAGGCCACGGTGGAAGTGAACAACAGCAGGTAAACCACACCTGCAGCAACAGCTACAGAGACCCTGGCTGCACAAGGCCAGAGTACCAACAAGCGCTCAGTTCACAGCCCGTCCAGGTGGTGCATAAGTTCCCTTTAGCAAGAAGTCCTCGGGATGAACGACATCGGCTTACCTGGGGACCTTGAGCGGATAGCGAGGAGAGAGCAGCTGCCGGCGGTACCATGTGGGGGGTCGGTATGTCCTGGCTCCCGCTTTCCTAACGGGCCGAAACCGCAGAAAGGCCTACTTCGACCTGGGGTCCCAAGACCCAAGGACAACCCAAACTGCGGGGGAGATCCCTGGCCCACTGGGGGTCCAGGCCCTGGCCCGTACGGGCCCCCAGAGAGTACAAGCCTGGGAGTTTGAATCCTGCCAAGCCCCGCCAGTTCACAAAATGTACGACCTTGTTTCCACATACCAACAAGATAAGCTACAGCCGAGACCCACACACCTGCCCATGTGGTCGAGCCGATGTGTCTGTGACCTTTTGTGCGGGCCCTCCATCAAGCTCCAAGGAGCGTGGGGTACACCGACCCCAAAGCATGGTGTAACGACAGGACACAGTTGTGGAATGGTACAGCTATCTGGAGGAGTTCCCTGCAAGTCCAACATACCCCGGGGAATACGCAACCTCCAACCGCGTAAGACTGCTCCTGTCCCGAAAGGGTGTTCCCGGGTATAAACGGAAGGGGGGAGAGGCCACCTACCCCCAAAACGGGACGCACTGTTTGCTAAGGCCCGGGACCCCTTAGTCTGCTTGCCGGTGCCAAGGACTGGGACAAGAGTTGCGGCACGTTTGCCCGGGCAAGGGAGAACCCATGGAATGTGGGTTTGGTGAGGGCGTACCTCCTGATTTGCCCTGGCCCGTCATATTCCTCTCGGTGACGCTGCCAGGAAAGGACCGACTAGAAGTGCCCTGTTACCATTAATGTGACGATTTGGTGACAGGCCCTCCTGGATTCGGGGGAGCTTAGTGACCCTTGTGCAAGCCCGACTGGTGAGCCCAGAGCAACTACTCACACGCCGGATAGGGGTAGTTTAGTATCCATGGGGACACCAGGGACATACCCCACTGCCATAAGGAACTGGCAATAGAGACTGCACTGAGGGGTCACCCAACCTGAGGTGGCCAGAGGTGACCAGGTATTATTACCTCACAGCGCAGTTTTGCTGTGAACTTTCCGCTGTTTTTGGGACCTGTGGGGAAATAAAACCATAAAATGTATAATGATTAACCTGCTGTACATGACGTGTGCCCAAAACAAGTGGCGATGTTTAATCTGTGCCTTTTTCCCTTGTCGGTCCCCTGGCTGGTAGATCCAGAGGAGACCCCCCTGATTAGAACTCTCCTCCTGCCATCTGAGAGAGGGAATTTTGGCACAGTACAAGTGAAGGGACCCTAACGGTTACGCTTGAAAAGCGTAAAAAGTCATTGATGGGAGACCACAGAACCAGGGAGGATTTGGTCTACCCGCACTTCTGCCGTACGGAGACAATTTATTGTATAACCGGGATGAAAGAAGACACGCCAACAGAGGAGGTGAGAGCAGTTGAGTGGTACCGCCGAACACATGTCCGTGATGATCTTTATTAACTGCACATTCCCATTGTTTTGGGGGACACTTGGGGGCGGAGAAAACTAGGGAGCGTGTGTGAGCGTAACTTCTACTTGCCCGGGCATCTATAAGGCCCGTGAGAGTTTTCTGTCAAGTCCTGCCCGGAGTGTCGGTCCATCGCCCCTAGACCCCATTTCGGAGTCCATTGGTTACTCTCCCCCATTAAAGGTACCATTTTGATCGGATAGGCATGGATCCTGGTCGGTCCCCTCACCTGACAATCGGCCTAGAGTGGCTACACCAGCATATCCGGACGTACTAGATACGCCACCCCCTCTAAGCCCCCCGAGGCTGTACCCTTCAGAAACACCTCCTCGAAAAGTGATAGCCTAGGTAGTTTTCCAGCTAATCACCGTACCGGGATCCCCAAGGAATCGTTGACCGATCATAGGCACTCCCGTTTATGTCCAAGGTAACCAAAGAGCTATGCCGCCTGCCCTAAATGATTTCCCCACCGCGCACCTCGTTGACCATCCCCAACCGATGTCTGGTCGGCGCATTAATAAAACCTTAAAGGGCATGTTTAATAAAGGGTGGACAGGATGTTATGGGATTTTGGTGACCAACCTGTTGCCCAACTCATGTTTGCCATCCGGGAAGTCCAACAGGCATCCACGGGGTTTCTCGCATTTTGGATCTGCTTATTGGGAGACATCCCCGAGGGCTCTGATATAGCCAGAGAAACCTGGGAGCAAGAGGAAAACCCCCTTACAAAGTGTCGGAGCATATAGCAGATATTGCAGGACAGTATCGCGCAGTGCTGCCTATTGTAAGGGAGAACATGCTACAGGCCCAGGAAGCCCAGGCCCGGGTTGTACACACAGGGAACCACAAGAGTCAGGTCTTTCAGCCCGGTGGACAGGTTGCTCCGTACGTTGTACCAAACCGTAGAAGATCAAGTTTCTAGCCAAGTGGCAAGGCCCCTATAGACTGATGAACTGGTGATGAGGTGAATTCCAATGTTTTTCCAGCCAGGAAAAGAAAACCCTACCAAATTCTACCATATTAACCTCTCAAACCTGGAAGGAACCGAGAAAAGCCTGTTGCTGCAAGGGGATCAGGGAAGTCCCAAAACAAGGAGTTACCCCCCTCCGTATCGTGGAGTCCTTGTCAGAGGTCCAGAGACAGGAAGGTCAGGGAGTACCTACAAGGAACCGGGGTCTATGGCAGGTAGTGGCATGTTCCCCTCAGCAGAATCAGGCCAAGGAGAAAACGTCATTTTTTCCAATCCAGAGAGGACCACTATTTCCATACGTGGTCCTTCCTTTGTTTTGCATGGCCCCTGCAACCTTTCAGATGTTAATGTAGATCATCCTGCAGCCCGCCTAAAGAACTACGCAGCCGCATACCTGGATGATGAGGTGATCTACAGCGCCGATTGGGATTCCCCACTGTGCTAAAGTGCAAGAGCTGGTCCTTGACGCGATTGGGGGCTGTCGGTCTGACCGGCCAACCACAGAAGTGCGCGATAAGGGCTAGAGATGCTCGCTACCCGTGGATTCGGGTATAATATCGGCCGAGGAGTCATAAAACCCCAGGTAACAGAGCTCGAGGCCATGTCAGAATTGGCCTCTACCTGTGTCCAAGAAACAGGTTAGAGCTTCCTGGCATTGCAGGAATAAATTACAGGAGGTTTGTGGCCAGGTTTGCCACAAATAGCTGCCCTCTCACAGATCTGCCCCAAGTGAAGCAAAATCCACCATAGAAACGAAGGCTGAGCGAAGCCTCCAAAATCTCAAGGAGGTTCTTTGTAAGTGCCTGTATTGATCACCCCTAATTTTCGTGAAGGAGTTCCCTGTGCAGACGATGCCTCTAAGTTCGGCTTAGGGGCAGTCTTGTCCCCAGAGGGTTAAGGGGGAAGAGCACCCCGTCGGGTACCTCAGCCCGAAGCTATCGGCAGCCGAAAAATTATTCAATTGGTAGAGAGGTAATGGTTTGGCACTAAAGTGGGCAGATCGAGTTCGCTCAGGTATTACCTGGTCAGAAGGCAGTTACGGGTGATCACGGCTCACTCCCGCTAAAGTGATGGCCGCAAAATAAGGGAAAGAATCGAGGGTGACCCGGTGTTTCCTGGCCCAAAAGGTACGTTTAATACTGTGTAGAACACCGTTCCAGGGTCTCAAACAAGCAAACGCAGACAGCGTTATCGCAAGTAAAAAAGTTTTGGGGCACAAGGTGCTCCGCCCCACAGGTCTGAAGCAGAGGGGGGGGGGAGGGGTATATGTAAAGTGGCAACATGCAGAAGGTTTACAAAATGGCAGGTGGCGTTTTGGTTTTTGTTTGACGTTTGTGCATGCCCTTGCACTTTGTGATTTTCTGTTTCTGCCAATAAAATACAGAAGCCCTGTGTTTTCTCAACCTGGATACGTCTCTGTCTCTGCCTAAAACCCATGGATCACGATCCCAGGCCGTTAAAGCTCACAAAATATATATATATAAAATATATATATATATATATATAAGATATATAGTATATATATAATATATAATATTTATATATATATATTACACCCACACACAAATACACACATCATTACAATCAAAATGTAATGCTAAGTGTGCTCAATTTTCATATAACTCAATGATGTAGCAGAAATGCACTTTATAATAATTTAGTTCAGTAATTTATATCGGTACTCTTGACATTTGCAGAGTGCTGCAGGTGATTGTTCTGTATGTTACACACACACACACACACATGATTCGTATATACACAGACATGCCATATATACACAGTATATATAATATATATAAAATAAATATATATAATATATATATACAGCTCTGATAAGGCTCTTTAACTATTACTGTTTTGTAGGTGGTGTGTGTATATATAAAAATATAAATATAAAAATATTACAACACACACACAGTGTATTAATGTATTACACACACACAAACACAGCAAAAACCTTATGGAGCCTTATCAATAAACAGTGCAGTTGTAAATTCATCACGCCTGTGTTTAGGAGGCTGACATAAATCTTGACCATAGAGGGTGAACAGGGGGTCACAAGCAGGGTGGTCAGTTCAGCCCTTCACTCCGAGCACATACACATTCCAACAGTTTTACGACTGGTAAACAAGTACCAAGACTAACATGGGGGATGTTGAGTGTAAGGGATGGGGGTTGAGAGGGTTCTCTGGCTTTCAAACCCATTTTTGTACAACCTCTAAGTGAATTCTCAGTAAATAGAGGGGACTCCTCTGTTCAGGACCCTCCGCTCTTGGTTAAGTAAAAGAGTGTCTCACGCTATGGACGGACCTGCCTGTCCCGTATCCCAACAACAACCTTAGGTGATTTAAATGGACAAGGTGTAATGCTTCATTTCCCCTGTGGTGGCGCTGCAGAGAAATTGAACACTTACTGCCAGGTTCCCCAACAGATTAAAGATGATTTCTGTAGCAGCAAGACACTTTGTGATCAGAGGATCCTTCCAATAAGTTGGAAAGTCCACGGTGGCTCAGTGGTTAGTGCTGTTCCCTTGTAGCACTTGGGTCCTGGGTTCAAATCCCACCAAAGATGACATCTACAAGGAGTTTGTATGTTCTCCCCATGATTGTATGGGTTTCCTCTGGTTTCCCCCACACTCCAAAACATACATGTAGGAGAATATAGATTGTGAGCCCCAATGATGACAATCTCTGTACAACGCTCTGCAATATAACAGTGCTATATAAATGAATTAAATAAATATATTAAGTGGAGGAACCCCTTAAGGACATTTACCAATAAACACCAGACCCCCTCCTAAATGATCAACACTATGCAATGTACAGTATAAAAAGCCATCCAAATGCAGCATAGTTCTAATAATAACCTTGCTAAAGAGGAAGAGATATAATACGATAAGAGAACTGAGCTGCAACAATGGGTTTGTATTCAAATCATGTGAAAGTTGACTGTTGCAATATCTTACTTCCACTTTAGCATTCGCTTTTCACCTGAGTTACAGTAACAATAGGACGTATTCTTATTTACCTGTTAATATCTCCTGTAACTGCAGTGAACTATATGGAGGGACTTCTTGCTCCGCACACGGCTGCCCCATACTACATTCCTCCAGGCAAGCAGAAGGGAAGCAAGGCTGCTATCTAGCACTGAGTCAGCGTCTGAACAGCGGCAATCTGAGCGGCCATGTGCTCCCTCCCAGCCTATCACCCGCCGCCTTTCTATTGTATGTTCTGTTGAACATTGACCACAAACATCTCAAAAGGAGGAACTAAGGTAAAGCAGGTCTATTTGTTACCAACACCTGAGTGACGCTGCAAAACCTGACTCTGGAGTATACACAGGTCTACAAGCAGGATATGCTATGATGCAGTGTGGCTATAAAAGATCAGTGACATGAACCATATGTATAGTCTTCCTCTACTCAAAACACAAATATTCAGGTATGACTGGAGGTAAAGGAGGATTATAGGTGGCCGCAACTTGTAGGTGATTGTGCACGCTCATGCTGCTCTTCACTTTGCTGTCTTAAGCGTGCTTGTGTTTTCAATGGTGAGAGAGGAGTGAACTGCTGCCAGACAACCCTGTCCCCTCCAGACAACTCTATCCAAGACCTCTGTCCCTCAACAACTCTATCCGAGACCCTGTCCCCTCCCGACAACTCTATCCAGAGACCTCTGTCCCCTCCAGACAACCCTCTATCCAGAGACCTCTGTCCCCTGCAGACAACTCTATCCAGAGACCTCTGTCCCCTGCAGACAACTCTATCCAGAACCTCTGCCCCCTCCAGACAACTCTATCCAGAGACCTCTGTCCGCTCCAGACAACTATCCAGAGACCTCTGTACCCTCCATACAACTCTATCCAGAGACCTCCTGTCCCCTCCAGACAACTCTATCCAGAGACCTCTGTCCCCTCCAGACAACTCTATCCAGAGACCTCTGTCCCCTCCAGACAATTCTATCCCGAGACCCCTGTCCCCTCCAGACAACTCTATCCCGAGACCCTCCTGCAGACAACTCTATCCCGAGACCTCTGTCCCCTCCAGAACTCTATCCAAAGACCCCCTGTCCCCTCCAGACAACTCTATCCAGAGACCCCTGTCCCCTCCAGACAACTCAATTCTATCCATAGACCCCTGTCCCCCCCAGACAACTCAATCCAGAGCCCCCTGTCCCCTCCAGAAAAACTCTATCCAGAGACCCCTGCCCCCTCAGAAACTCTATCCAGAGACCCCTGTCCCCTCCAGACAACCATCCTCCGCCTCAGAAAACAACCTCTGTCCCCTCCAGAAACCCTCTTTTCCAGAGTCCCTGCCCCCCCAAACACTCCCCTCTGTCCCCCATTCCAGTCCCCCCCGCTTTCCAAAATGTCCCCTTCCCCTCATCCAGAACCTCTGATCCCTCCAGACCAATCTCTGTCTCCTCCGCGGATCCTTATCCCCTCCAGATATCCCTGTTCCCCATTCAGACACCTTTATCCCCTCCAGATGCCTCTATCCTCCCGTGACCACTGTCCCCTTCAGACACTATTGCCCCCTCCAGACACCTTTATCCCTTCCTGACACCGCTGCTCCCAGTCCACACACATCTTGCTTCCAGATGTCCCTGTTCCCTCTCCAGACACCTTTATTCAGAGACCACTGTTCCCTTCAGACACTTATATCCAGACACCTCTGGTCCCTCCAGACCCATCACTGTCTCCTCCACATACTCTCATCCCCTCCAGATATCCCGGTTCCCCATCCAGACACATTTATCCCCTCCAGATATCCCGGTTCCCCATCCAGACACATTTATCCCCTCCAGATATCCCGGTTCCCCATCCAGACACATTTATCCCCTCCAGATGCCTCTATCGTCCCCTGACAAGTCTGTGCCCACCAGACACCACTTTCCTCTCCGGACACCTCCGTCCCTCCAGTCATCTCTGGTAGCTTATCCTCAACAGGAACAATACACCTGGCTTCTGAAAATCTAGCAACTTCCACTGATGGAGGGATGGGGGGGTCCAGACAACTCCATCCCCATTAGATAGTTTTCTTATCCCACTAAAACCATTGTTTTTGGCTGACATACATATTATGGGAATGGGCGCCCTTAGTCTAACTCAAAAGGGAATAAGCAGTAATAATGCCAAGGGCGGCATGAACTCTAAACATGGCCAATAAAGGGGTTGTCTCACTACAAAGATCATAGTTTAAAGCGAGGGGACCAAAAATCTAAGCATATCCGTCCTTGGTTACCATTAGCAAACAAATATGGTTTAAGAGAACGGGCTGCTTTATATGTGCTCAGCAACGGTGTTTGAGCCCAGGTCAGGTTACGCCCAGCTAATGTATTACTGGCTGTTGGCTGAGTTCTGTCCCGCCCAAGTCGCAGACGAGAACACACAGGGGGATGAGGTCTCAGACGGGAGCGCATATACAAGCAGTAGCATGCACAAGAGAGAGAGAGAAATCTCACGTGCAGTCCCACATAAGAGAGAACACAGCAGTCCCATGTAAGATGTGCAGTCCCGTGCAAATTACAGCTGTACTGTGCAGTCCCACTTAAACAATTTTGCGACAAAGATGTGTAGTCCCACGTAAATCACTTTTGTGTGTGAATCAGAAACAGAAGACAGCTGTACACAGCAGTCCCATGTAAGATGTGAAGTCCCATGCAAATTACATACAGAGAGAGAGAACACAGCTGTACTGTGCAGTCCCACATAAAACAGTTTTGCGACACGAATATGCAGGTCCGTGTAAACAATCAGATAAAGCGTATAGTTTTGTTCTGCAGATCTGTAAAGGTCAGAGGTGTAATAAACTGCAGGATATATCACTGTGGGAGTGAGAGAGACAGAGAAAAAAAAAATAATCACCCATCTTTCCCAGAGTCCTGAATGTCAAATGCCCATTCTAGATACACAGTATGTAGAGAAAGCGAGAAATTTAGATATACATGATCTAGTTACACTTAGCTTTTCACGTCCAATGATTCCAATGAAAGCTGAGAACCTCTCCCTTCCCCCTGCTCACACAGGGAGGAGAAACACGCCACTCCATTTCACAAGCTCTGCTTGGCAACTAGCATAAACGGCTGCCAAATGCTGTAACAAGACAACCCCTTAATGTCTGCGGTCAGAATAGCCCTATAACTGCGGTCACACCTGAGCCCATTCAGGCTTTCCTCTTTTAAACTCCCATTTACGTTGTCCCAGAAAGTTGAGATTAGGATGTGGTCCTTACATTGCAGAACTGTTTAATCTATCAGTGCAACCAGTGACATGAAGAACACACTGTAATCACTCTGCCTTTCTTACCCAGACCAATAACATAGTGGTTTTACAGGATCAATAAGGCAAAACTAGATCTGGTTTGTGCTAGTCACAGGAAATAAAGTGGCACGCACGTGCAGGACAGGCCGGGAACGGGGGCAGTGTGATGGGAACAGGGCCGCCATCAGAAATTTTGGGGCCCCATACAGCTGGAGCATCTGGGCCCCCCCCTCCCGGCCTCCCTTGTTTGCATAATAGTCCCCCCCCCCCCGTAGATTATGGCCCCCCTGTAGGCAGAATAGTCCCCCCCCTGTAGGCAAAATAGTCCCCCCTGTAGGCAGAATAGGCAGAATAGTCCCCCCCCCCCAGTCTTTGGGGCCCCCTGTAAGCATAGTTCCCCCCACCCCAGCATAGAGCCCCCTTTTAGCAAGTCCCCCCCCCCCAGTTCATTAGGCCCCTGAAGGCATAGTTTTCCCCCCCCCAGTCATTATGGCCCCCTGTGGGCTTAGTTCCCCCCCCCCCCCCAGTCATTAAGGCCCCCTGTAGACATAGCTCCCCCCCCCCCTCAGTATTAGGGTCCCGATACCGCCGTGGGGTTGGGGAAGAGGGCCCCCCACCTCACACGCACCCCGGGTCACACGCACCCAGGGGGGCCGGGCCCCCCCCAAGCACAAATGCAGCCAAGGAGATGGGGGGAGGGCCCCCCACAGTAAAAAATGGCAGGGCTAGTGGTCCCTAGTTTAGGAAAGGGGGGCCCCCACAGATTTTGGGCGGGCAAGGGGGGCCCCCCACACCATGTAGATGCCGTGCCGCACCACGAGCTCTGAGAGGAGGTCCCGGCTCCCGGCACAGCTACGCTCAAGAAATCTTCTACTTAACATGCTTTGCGCCGGATTCCGGCCCCTCCACCTCGGTCTCCGACTCTCTGCCGCGCCACTTGTACTGTGGGCCCAGCGCGGGATGTGAACAATTTTGAATTCGTGAGGCTCCGCCTCCGAGAGGCGTGGGCCTCAGAGTCATATTATTTCCGCATCCGCCCATCAGAGGAGACGGGGCCCGGCTTCCTGCTAACATCGCTCAGGCATGTAAGTACAAGAATCCTGGGCGCAGCTGTGCGGGAGCACGGGCCTTTCTCCCCGCAAACCGCTCCGCCCCCGCTCGGAGACGGCCCCTCACATGATGTATTGCGAAGGTGCCGTAGCGGAGGCAGCGGGCCCTGGAGAGGCGGAGCGCGGGCCCCTCCGCGCCGCTGTCCCCAGCGCCGACGCTCACCCACCACCCCCACCGGGCCCCGTTAGAGCGAAGCTGCTCGGTGGTGGCTGCGCCGCGCTCTACTGTTCAATGTGAAATTAGGGGGTCAGCTTGAAGCGGGCCTCCTTATCTCTCCGGGCCCCATACGGGAGTACCCCCTGTACCCCCTGTATGGCGGCCCTGGATGGGAATACCACTTTAAGCTGACCATACACATGGCATACCTTTTGACTGACAGCTATCTAGTGAGAGTGAAGGGCATCACTTCCAGACACCTCTGGTTTATCTCAAAAGGAATTGATAAGTAAAAATGCAACATGTTGGATCCTTTATTCGTCTTCACACTAGGGGCCACACGTCTGAAAACTGTCTAGGTCTAAAACTCTTTGTTGCCCATAGCAGCCAATCAGAGTGCCCCTCTAATTTTTCGCTCTGATTCGTTGCTCTTGACAACAAAGATTTTTAGACCTAGACAGTTTTCATACATGTGGTCCTAGGTGTCAGATTATGGACTGACCACATACACAATATATTGTTGGGCACTGCTATTGAAATTGCCCGTTTGGCCACCTTTGTGTCCAACTTAGGGCCCGTGATTTTACTGTCGGATTCTTAGTTTTTGGATTTCAAAACTGTCTGAAAACCGACTGTAAACCATCCCCATAGACTTCAATAGAAAATACGAGCTGTAGTCTACAGCGTTCAGATTTCCTGATGGTCGGATTTCAAATCCCACCGTTTTTCAAAAAACCTGGAACATGTACGTTCTTTCTCTGGATTTATGGCGGAAAATGTACTGTTCTCCAATGTAGGGGACGGCCGAATCCAAAAACCATGGCCAAAAACACAACACAAAACTGGTTGGATTCTAAATCAGAATCCGACCGGCATTTTATCTAAGCCATATGGACATACCCTTAAGGGATTAGTCCCTTTTAACCACCTCTATCTGAGCCAGGGTGGAGAGCGGCGAAGCAGTAGTATCTTTCTCTGTTGGACTTGCTGCCCATGCAATACATTCATCTGATTGGCCGCCATATAATGATCAGCTGATGGCAACTATCCCGAAATCAGTCAGCAGTCATCTCCTTTGGTTCCATATTAAAAGCTCAGATGAGCATTTATTAATGATTACGTATCTATCATTATCTGTAATTGCAGCTAATTACCAATACTGGCCAGTACAGAATACATCATAGATCATGAATTCACATGTATATTACTCACCAGGTTACTCTCTAGCCATGCGATGACATAGGACGCTGTAGCGTTGGGTATCTGATTCCTTAATGCTTCTCGTTCCTGAGGGTCTTCCACCATTTCCAGGGATATTTTTAATTCCTCTATTAGATGTAAAATTGTTAAAGTTCCAAAATAGTCCGATGGAACTGGTGATCCCACTTCAAAGACTCCATTGGCAAACTCTGTGACCGCCTTTGTGCCTAATGCCAATAAAGATAGAGAATTAGACTCTGGGTCTTTTGTGAATTAATTAGCACATTATTAACTACAAGCAAAACTACAGGAACATCTCAGTGTGTGGAAGAAAGAAAGAATATGGTGTCTGCTAAGTAACCATGTAAATGCCTCATAATGATAATCGCAGAGGTGTTCCCACCATTGACCTCAATGGCATGCCAATAGGATATGCCATCAGTCACCTCCGAGACCTCTACCTATCTCGGGAAGGGGTCTCCGAAAGTGTTGACCCAGCCAAGAGGGAGACATGTTTGTTTGCCCTGCTCAGAAAACTCTTCTATTCTGTTCTATGAGAGTTGTGAGTGGTGTGCTCCAGATAGGTGTGGATCCCATAGGTGGGAGCTTCATCTATCGGATATATCATGTCAATATATCATCAAAGTCTATGGTAGTAACATCCTCTTTGATGATAATGATGACATTATCACAGAGGTGGGAGATACAAGTGCAGATTGTAACCTCTGCCATGACCTAAATTTAGGGAGAGCTTGTGTCAGCACCAATATATCAGGGCCCACAGGGTTTGAGGAGACCATAGTAATCTGAGCAAGCATATTATGGTTTACAAGAGTGGGAAAGTGCTTGATCTGTATCACCTAGAAAAAAAGAAGGGAAATTGGGGGCATGACAGAAACCTTTAGGGTAGGTTCACACGAGCTTAAGCAGGCGTATAACGACGCGTGCCATGTGCGCTGCTATATGCCTGCTGCTCTAGGAATATGCGCTATTTGGCTCCCATTTTCTTTTGCTTTCCCCCCATGGGTAAACATCCAGACAAAGTGACATATCACTTCTTTCTCCTGTCACTCAGCACTCACAGAGAGCTATGATTTTGCTGCATATTCCCTGCCGTGTACTATGATTTTACCATATTTGTGGGACGTACTTTGGGTGTATTGCAGACTATCATGCTCCGCAGTACCACCTTGCAAATTAGGCAGTAGTGAACACACCCCTTATAAACAGATGGACGCGGGCTAATCATAATGAGGTTGTTATTATGGGCGCCTTCATTTCCAGAATGTAATTTTTGGTTGGGAGGGAAACTGGACAAACTTGAGGCTCTCATAAAGGAAACAGGTTTTTGTCAAAAACACTAAAGATATTACCTTTCCCACAATGGTGCAGGAGGGGACTAGAGGAAAGGGGCCTTCATTCTAGACTTAATATTGGACTCTAATAGGTCCTGGGTAAGAGTAACGAAGGTTCAGGTTGAGGGTCACGGAAATAGTGTCCCACAATATAAAAATTTCCATTTATCCTTCAATAGAGTTATTTTGTCAAAGAGCCACAATAAACATGAATTACAGGGGATAGGTAATTTTAATTATGATTTAGAGAGGGCCATAAACCATATTGACTGGGTCGAGGTCTTCAAAAAATAAACAGAAAATAAGGTCAGAGGCTCACTTTTAAAAACAATCTTAGGCGCCCACGGTAAGAAGTACATTTATCCTTTTGGAAATTAAAAAATTATTAGAAACAGGAAAAAAAAAGAATGTGTATGAACAGAGATGTAAAGAAGGTAATAAATAACAAAAAGAAAGTGTTTAGGCTACTTAAATAGGAGGTCAGTGAGGAGGCACCAAAAAGCTATAAGGAAAATCTCTTATTGGTTCTTCCGTTCTCTCCGAGTATATCTCTATCCAGGGCATGGTGATTGTGATTCTGCTCCCTGCTTCACTGGCCGGTGATAGACAGTTGTCCCCTTTTTCTACTGGTACAACTTAAACTAACAACATGATCCTCTTATTACTGAAGACAACAACTGCAACTAACTTCTGTCTAATATGGCAGGCTGTATACTTTGGTAACTCCTGATTGGCTGCAGGCTACATGTGATGCTGGTGCTTAAAGCACCAGAACCCAAATATAGAACACAGTCATCATCATCAATATTATTATTATATTATACTTATTATTCATTTTCTTTATATAAGCAAATATATTAAACGTATAAATATGCAAAAATGTCACTCATTAATTATTTATTTATGACCCTAGTAGAATTTTGTCCCCATATGGCTACAGGAAAAAAACCCTTTGTATATTTCATACAGGGAAGGAAGAAGGAAAAGGGGTGTTGTGGTGTGGTTGTGTGTGTGGGGGTGTGGGGGAAGCATGGATCGAAACCCTTTTTATATGTTAATGGTTGAAATAAAGGGAAAATGTGGGGGAAGGTATGGGGATATCATTACATATGTTACAGGAAGGAATAATGGAAAGGGGGAACATGATGGAAACCATTACATACAGTATGTTACAGGAGGGAAGAAGAGAGACAGGGGACATAACATAAATCTTTACATATATTATAGGAGGGAAAAGGGAAAGGAGGACATGATGGGAAAACCTATAACATATTTCTTAGGATAGGAAGAAGGGAAGGAAAGGATCATTTGGATGGGGAACACCTTTATATATGGTTCACAGGATGTGCCATTAAGGGAAAAGGTTTTGACGGAAAAACATTTTCTTGTGGTACAGGAGGAAATAAGAAAAAGGAGGACATGATGGAAACCTTTATATATATTACAAGAGGGAAAAAAAGGGGAATAGGAGGGGGACATTACGGGAAACCTTTACCTTTTGTAACCAAGATGGAAGAAGCGAAAGGGGGACATGAAGAAATTGTAAGGTGCTGATGGCATGGCAACCACAAATGCATGTGTGCGGTGGGATGGTAAGGTGGGCCTACTAGTTGTGTGCTGCTAGTTGTGGTGCAACCAATGGAGGAAGTCATGATGGAATCCTTTACATATGTTACAAGACGGAAGAGGGGAATCAGAAGGTATGATAGAAATCTTTATGTATGTAACAGGAGGGAAGAATGTGAACGGGACATTATGGAAACCTTTACATATGTTACAGAAGGGAATTGGAAGCTATGATGGAAATCTTTATGTATGTAAACAGGGGAGGGGAAGAAGGGTGAACGGACATGGAGTAAACCGTTACCATACGTTAAGGGAAAATGTCGCCAATTTTTTGTTTTTTTACTTATTTAAATCAAGGACCTCTGATCCTTTGCTTTTTCTTCTCAAGTCGTTTTTATTTCCTGATTGTAGATGTCTCTTATTCGGGCCGTCTATATTGGATTTGGTGGGGGAAGGTCTTCTTGCTTGCATGCCCTTTAACAGGCAAGTCAGAGAGATACTTTATAGCAGGTTTCATGCATCATAGGAGCCTTAAGACAGGATTCTGGTCCATAGACTTGTATCGGAGGGAGTTTAAAACCTGTGGAGGGAAGGGGACGAGGGGGAGCTGTTGTGACAATCTCCTCTTGTGACTGGTGGGGGGATTCTTGTGGTTATCTGTACACAATGGTGTCTCCTTTCAGTGATGACCTGCTTTTCTCGATTATTGAGAAGACACCTGCGGAAAAGCTCTTTTAAACAAAGAGGCAAGAAGTGTCTGATATTATTAGTGGCTAGTGGCCAAAGTGCAAAAAGCAGAGGACTAAGAATTACTAAAAAAAATATTGAAAAGAGTGATCTGGGAAAAAAATTAAAAAAATAACAAAAATTCCTAAAAATATGTGTTTAAAACATAAAAAAATGTGAGTTAAACAATAAGTCATTTTTTGATGACACATTCCCTTTAAAGTGTTAAATAAGGCTCTGAAGGGAAGTGTATTTAATAAGAAACTAAACAGAAAGGGAAACAATCCAAAATTAATGGGGATGAGGGGGGGTGTTTCAGGGAGAAAATGTCTGGAAGGAAATATTATTTTGTTGGTTGGAAAACAAAACTTCCAGCAGATGTGGTTGGAGAATCAGCAGTAAGTGAATGTAAAGCTATCTGGTATAAGCATCAATCTATCCTAAGATATAAGGAAATAACATAAAGGCAAACTAGACGGACCACGTGGTCTTTTTCTGCCGTCAGTCTTCTGTGTTTAAGGAAACTGGGGGATCACAATGGGATATTCCACTTCCCAAGGGTACTCCACAGGGGGGAACATGCTGGGAAGAAGGGGTAAAGGCGGTTTCATTCTTTGCTTTGTACTTAAAATCATGCAGTATTTGCAAAGGCAAACCTTGATCGCCCACCAGATTTTGCGGAAAAGGGAGGCCAATTCTGTAAGAATTAACATGCAGTCTCTCCCGGACTTGTAATACTTGTCTTAAAACTGAAATGTAATACCATTGCCCAATTGACCTCAATACGAAATCTACGTTCTAGTCCATGCTATGTGTTCTTTTCCGGTCAGTTTTTAAGAGTAAAAAAATAATTAATACTTAGTAGAAAAATATGTACATTTTTTCATCATATTCCCTGTAAGGTTCGCTGGACCTCCGCAAAGCGATGGTGTAAGGCCAGCCAGGGGATTGGGACTCTAAGTAGCCCCCGGTATTCACCAAGAGCCCGCGCAAAGCGGATCGGGACTTGCTGGCGGCGTGAATGGTTACCAGGGTCGTTACCCCTGACGTTACTTGCTTGCGATGGCGGGGGCCGGGGGTACTGGCGTGGTACTAAATCGTAATCCCAAAGCGTTTGTTCGGGGGAAGGCAGGAAGTCAGGGCAGGCGGCAGAGGTTCGTATGGGTCGGGACGGGCAAGGCGGGGGCAAAAAAGGGCAAGTTTCAGGAAGAGCATAGCGGGGAATGGTACACGGGTAATTTACGGGGGAACAACTAGAGGACACTCTAAGATCCCTCTAAGCACACCCAACGCTCTGGCACCGTAGTGGCTGGGGGTGTAACCCTTATATAGGGCCAAGTGGGGCACGGCAATAAAGCAATTACCGGGACATGGCGCCCTTTAAATCTTGGGACCAGCCGTCAGGCGCCGCTCGGCCGCGCAATAGGGGGGGGGCATGGCGTATGGTACGGCCGGGGGGGGACTGACAGGAGTGGTGGGTAGGTTGCACCAGGGGCGTGTCAGGCTAAAGGAGGAGGGCCGGGTTATGGGGGACTCGGGTGCGGTCGCGGGAGTGACACGTGTGTTTGCACGCGCGGGGCTCAGGGCAAGGCAGGGGAAATGGCCGGCCAGGGGCAGCAGCGCGCCGGCCGCCTGGGACAAATTCCACGTTTGCGAATCTGATCCTAAACTTCTATAAGACATGAATGGCACTCGTGTTCTGCCTGTAAATCCACAGAAATCCGTCGGGAATAAAGCGACCTAAAGTCCACATGATATTTATCTCTGAGCGGTTCTAAGAAGAAGAATTCCACGATGGAGAACTGTCGATGTCGGGCTTTTTCTTCATTTCGGCAAGGTCGTTCCCTTAGGTATCCTGACGGATACCCACAAAGGGGGGTCCAGAAGGAGAACACAGCGCAGTGTGAACCCAGCCTAAGGCTAGGTCTACACAGCACGGGGTTGTGGTCAGTTTTTTCACCCTGTGTACACTTCAATAGAAAATCCGTGCTGTAGTCTGTACAGTGCGGATTCTTATACCAGAGGATTATTTTCCTATAACAAAAAAAACGACAGTGGAAATACAGAACATGTTTATATTTCTGTAGGGACGACGTCGGATTCCCGCAGCCCAAATATGCAAAGGGACCCGCGTGGTGGGAATCCAAAATCTGACCACCATTTTTTGCACAAAAAACGCACTAAAAAAGACGGCACGGTCCAGCAATTTGAAAGTGCCGTAGGATTTTGGTCAGCTCTGTACCTAGCCTAATGCTGGTCAGGACGACAAACAGCTGCTTCAGAGCTCAGTTATTTGCAACATAACAAATGCTTTTCTATAGAATAGTCTAACAAGTTATCAACCAATTTTTGTTTGCTTTAATGAATCAACATGACTCCAATATATACATGAGTTCACTGTTTTACTGTAGGCTGGAATTCCTTCCAGTTAATGTGTAGGACGGGCCGAAGAGTTAAAGATTTGATGGCATTTTTTGAAAAATTTGTTTATTGAACTTTTAGGACAAAGGAACATAAGGGACTATTCACTGTCAAAATGGAAGGGGAAAATTGCCCAAGAGGAGACACAGTCTGCAGATTTTCGCTGTTGTGTGACTTCCTAGCACCGCAGGATTCCTTTTCTTGGAAATTGTCTTAGCTGCTTCTCTCCTCCAATTGGTTGTCCCCCACTCAACCATTGCCACAGAATCCACAAATTTAAAAAGTGCAAAATATGTGCTGTGTGGCTGGCTGAAGATCTCTTATGCATCTCATACATGGAAGAATCCGAGTGTGGGGATGGGTGATAGTACTTAAGGTCGAAAACTGGAAAGTATCAAAATCTATCCAGCTATGCACTGAAGTATATATATATTATATTATTATTTATATAATATATATATATTTATATACTTATTTATTTATATTATATATTATTTAGTATTTATTACATACATATATTACATTATAAATATAATTTATATATTATATAAATATATATAGTAATATTATAGTTATATATATATATACAACCACACACATACATGCAGTATATATATCCCAATTTTATTCCTGCTCTCCATTTTTATAGGAGTTTTAAATACAGATGAGCATACTTACCCAGCTGTATTTTGAACTCCCATAGAAGAGGACCGAGATAACCGTGCATGCAGAAAAAGATCTGGCAACTGTCATTACCCTTTTTAATGACCTAGCTATTTTTTGAATTATGGTTCTAAGAGGGAATATTTTTTGTTTTTGCCTTCTCACATTCTGTCAGCCATAACTGTTTTTACTTTTTAAAGGAATAGGGTCATTTTTGTTTTTTAGTTAGCTTTTCCACATGGCTTAAATTTTGCCCATTTACACGTGGCGGGATGCCACGTCCCACCAATTAACGGTAAAATTCATAAGCTTCCTTAGAGAGCTAAATAGATTAGGCAATCGTCTCCCACACGTTACAATTTAATTTGTTTGCATGTCAACGGACAATGCGATTGTCTATGGGGGCCACCTCACCCCTCCCGCGCGCTGTGGACTTACGTAATAGACGCGTTGGTTTTCCGATAACACCCAGGAGTATTGGTGGCGGTTAACTTATACACGCCGCAATAAGCCGTGTCAAACATAGCTATAAAAAAACTGTGCCTGTCTGCCGTCTCTTGGCTGGTGATTGGATATTTGGTGTCCTAGCTGTCTTTTTTGCTCTGCTGTGTTTTGCTGGTTCTTGGATTTTGGCTATCTTTATGGTTACTCTTCCGCTTCATCCTTTGGTATCTCACATTCTCCTGGTTTTACCCTCGGGGGCCCATTTACGGGGAATGACTAATACGTTATTTGTTGGTCTGTGGTGTATGTTTTCCTTGTTGTTATAGTTTTGTTTATGTTCTGCTTTGGGCACACATTCTATCTAGGTACAATATCAGGAAAGAGGGTTTCGGCCCTTTTTAGGGCGGTTTCCATTCTTAGTCAGGGTAATCCAGGGCAAAAAGTAATAGGGAATCCCTTACCCACTTTTCAAAAGGGATATGTTCCTTGTTTCTACAGTTTGTTACAAATAATTGCAATTACTGGTCTGTTTCAGTCCGACAGGGATTCGACTTCAGACTTCTCAAATTTTTTTTCCCAACCTTATCCCTATCCTTAACCTTTTGCCTACCTGTAATTGTAACCCGAACCCTAATTTACGTCACAAAGTCACTTCAGCTATCCTTGACCTGAAGAAAACTAGAACTCGTGTTGGAAAGTCACACAGGAAGAGACAATAACCCTAACTAATGGTTATGGCTTATTGGATACTTCAGAGGTTAACTTATTTTATTCTTAGCTCCAGGACTCTCTTCCATTTGGCAATCAACATCTCGAGCGACACCCCAACTCTCCTCCCCTGGTTTCCCTTGGTTATAATTCCTATATCATGGAAAGCAGACGTGATGCCGGACAAGACAATGGACATCATGCATCATGTCTGTTGTCATTTCCAGTTTCCATTCATTGGGAGACCTGGAAAACATCGGGGAAGTTGATGTTGGACATTGCACATGGGAAGTGGGACACTCGCTGGGAACAACAAGGTACTGAAGGCAATTTTGGGGACCTGGGAGCAACACTGAAATGTATATTAAACTCTTTCATCCCCTATTAAAAACCTTGTCCCTAATTCTAAAAACCAAGGAAAAGGTTTGATTAAGGGGTTTTCCTCGCTACAAAAGATTCATTAAGTTTAAAAATGAGGGGAACAACAATGTAACCCTGGTGGGTTAGCACCAGGCTCACCGACCGGTTGTGTGATCGGGAAACCACACGTTTTGGGGACAACAGGGTTGGGACGAGAGAGAGGGAGGAGAGAGGAGCGATGGTACCGGGGGATTCACTGACAGCAATCAGAGGTAGTGCGATGTTAGTAGTGCGGGGGGGGGAGGGGTGGATTCTCTGACAGTCAATCGATGTAGTGCAACGCAAGAGTGTTGCGGGGGAGGGGGAGATTCCTGGATCAGCAATCAGAGGTTTGTGCGAACGCAGTGTGCGGGGGTTAGGGTGGAGAGTGAGAATTTCACTGACCGGCAATCAGGAGGTGGTGAATAAAACGCAGGTGTGCGGGGGGTGGGGTGATTCAACGACAAGGCAATCAGAGGTAGTGCCAACGGCTGTGGTGCGGGGGGGGAGGGGGGGGATTCACTGAAGCTAATCAGGGAGGTCCCGCAGGCACCGAGCAGAGAGAGAGATCAATGTAACAGTTCCATGTAAAAACTAACAAACAGGATAAACATATATTTTTTGTTCTGCTGATCTGTAGAGTTCTGAAGGTGTAATAATATGGGCAAGGATATATCCGGTTGTGTGAGAGACTGAGGAGATCCTGGAAAGATCGGTGAAGATCAAAACATGTTGGGACGAATGCTATTGAGACAATTCTAGGGTGATATTTGCAGTTGCAGGGTCAGGTTCCTGCTGGGGACGCCCTTATCAGGGTGACGACCCTATTTGTTGTTAGAGAAGGGAAAGTGGTCTACTTTACTAGGGACAAGACCTCTTCTCCTCCTTCGTTTCTTGTTCTGCCTACATAGTCCTGTAGTCAGACTGGCAATGTTCGCTGCATTGTTTGTTGCATCTTTTTAGACATATTTATCGTGTCTTGTTCTTTTTATAATGATCTATTAAAAGTTATGTTTTAGTATTATGATTTTTCCCTTGTGTGTATCTGGAGTTAATATTGGGAATTAAAGTGGAATTTCCATTGCCATTATAGATGTTTCACAGCCATTAGCTCTCTGCCCCAGCAATTAGCCTTGTAGGCCAAAAGCCTACAGTTTTACGCCTGCATTTTACAAGAAATTATAGGACCGTCCCGACACAAGTGGCCTGATGACATTACAGCATTGTGCTGGCCTGTGAATGGGGGGCCTTCATCAGGGGATTCCCCAATGTCTTTGTCTGGAAAATGGGGAGAGGTGAATTTTAATGATTTTTTTTTGTTCAGTTTAAACAAGGATGGGGGTCCTATCTACTTAGTCTTCTACCAACCTGTTGACCCTGCCAACTGTTGTTTTGGCACTGGGTTCTTACTTTTTGATGGTGTGGCTTTGGGGTTGGTTAGATGCATGACTGGGAGTGATGTTTTTAATGTGCTTGGGTGACAGTAGTCCTGTGAGGCTGTTTTGCCCACAGGCACAAAAAGTTAAAAGGGGGTTTGGCAAAGAAGTAAGTTCCCACTTAACAGGCTGATACTCCCCTCTTGAGGCTTGAAAAAAAAAAAAGGGGGTTTGTGTTTCAGGTTTTTTTTGGGGGGGTTTTGTTTAAAAAAAAACAAGTTACCTCCTCTGTGATTTATATCACTCCACCTCCCATTGGCACGGCTCATGAAATTCGTCTCTGTTAGTTGACTAAAAATTTGTATTGCTAATCAAATACAGGGATAAAAAAACTGGTATTGCGCATTAAAGCTATAATGCGTTTTGTTTCTCCCTCTTATCTGGTTTCAGGAGAGGAAGATTAAGCTTCCTAACAGGCAGTAGGTGTTCTTTCTCGTGTTCACAAAAACTGATGCAGGGGGAAGAGGGAATGGGGGCTGAACAGGGAAAGCAACGGGAAGTGTCTGCATGTTTACTCAGATAATTATTTACAAACCAGTGGATTTTCTATACAAAAGATTACAGCATTCTTTTTTTCTCCCTGTCCCTTCAAAGTCTTTCATTGCCCGGCATCAGATAGAAGTGCAATACAACGCAAACAAGGGCGTCCAGATCCAGCTCCTTTGTCAGCTTGGACGTGGTCTAATGTTAATAATGAAGGAAACTTTAAGGGGGATCTTGTCAGGGCTGTAGATCCTCACCAGGCTTCACTTTTTTAATGAAATTTATTTAGGAAAAGTGATTAAATTAACCTATTTTGGTGGATCCCGCGTCGGCATTAGATCGTGGCCAATACCCCTCGTTATAGTGTTGGCCCCAATGTTGACATGGGGGACATTGACCCTGATGTGAATATAGAGTAGGGTAGACCCTTCAAATAATCTCTTAATGAGGGCATAATGGAACCCCCATATTCACCACAACTCACTATTCAAAGGAATACTTTTGCTGGTATTGTGTTGACTTGAAAGATGTACTGTTTCAAAAAAGTTCAGCGTCTTTCAATAATATCCATCTTCCAATTATTTTGTTACCAATTAACAAGTGAAAGGACATCTGACAAGCCAGCACCTTTATTCCTATTAATGGGGGATGCAGAAGCCCTAAACAGAAGCATGAACAGCGCTGCGGGCGACGCCAGGGCTGTCACATCCACTAAGCTTCTTTACACGATTCAAATTATTCTGATTATCCGTCTTGACTTGAAGGAACCACATAAATGGGAATGTGAAGAAGGAAAACGAACGGGTGAAGATTTGTCAGATTGATCTGAAGACGATGTAATATAGAAGATTGCTCCATCTCAATAGTAAAGAGAAATCTATGCTGAAATATACAGTAAATCGGGCGAGTGTGAGGAGCCGGGGGGCTCCTGATGCAAATGAGAGGAGGAAAAATGGGGTTCTCGTAGCCATCCGGTCTCTAATGAGTAACCATAAAAGTTATTGCTTGAGAGATATTTCCTCTTTTGATGCTCCATCACCAGGAAACCACAGTCACGACTATCTAGGAAAATTAAACTTTTTGTCAAATATATCTATTTTTGTAGCTAGATTCACATCTCCGTGTTGGAGGTTCCATTTGGAGCAGATCCCATCGAAAATGACAGAAAACATAGCGCGGCACTATTTTTTCATTAAAATGAAGGACACCATGATGGACACCATGATGGACCCGACAAATCCCACTGTAGTCATTGGCGTCTATCGGGCACTGTTGGCGTCCATCATGTGATGGATCTGGTGCCATCTCTGCAACAAGGGGCCTACGATACTGAAAACCTTATGATGCAAATTGTTTTGATCTCGGGGCTTTTATTCATGTTATGAAGGCTTTTTTTGTCACCATGCAAAAAAATCAAACCTATTTGTCCGTATATTCTGTGGAACCATATGGACATAACAGACTCAGACGTCTCTTTCTGGACCCCCTTTTTCAGCTGAAGTGGGTGTTGCCAAATAAAAAAAGTTTCCGCTTTGGGCAACTTGGGCCAACCATGTATAGTTATGTCCTTCTGCTTACTTTACTTCTTGTAGGAGGTTGTCCTTTTCTTACTATACTCTTACCGGCAGGTGTTTGTCCTTTTTAAGAAGGGAAGTGAGCAACCAGTAGATTTTATTAAATATAACAACCTTTTCATGGGGGATCCAGAAGTCAAATCTGTGGTAATTAGCTCACATGTAGTACCACACTTTATGTAGGTAGGAACCTGAACTCACTAAAATACTTGTAAGGGAGCAGTATAGGGACTGTTGTTACTGCACCTGTAACTTGATGAAGAGGCGGCTAATAGGGGACGCCAATCACCTGCATGCATCTCACTAATACAAGTAAGAGCAGTTAGGACATGTAGTACCCACAACTGTACTGTTTAGATAAGGGGTACAAGGTCCCGCCAATCAACTGGCTTTTTTCGCCCCTACACTAATAATGTAAGAGCAGTACAGGACATTGTAGTACGCCACTGTTACTGTAGTGAGGCCCGCTAATTAAGACTGCCAAATAACATGCATGCAATCTCACTTTTATGTAGAGCTGGTACAAGGGAATGTTGTACCGCCACTGTATGTAGGGGTAAAAGGCGATACTTGACCCACCAATCCACTGCATGCACCCTCAACTTATACATAGTAAAGGATATAGGCAATGGGGAAGTTTACCCGCCACAAGTTACTTGCAGAGAGGAGATATAGACCACCAATACCACTGCAGTTTGCACCCTCACTAAATACATGTATGAGCTCGTTTAGGGGACATGAGTACTCACTGTACTGGCAGAAGAGGCGCTAATAGACCCACCAATCATAGCTTGCACCTACTTATTATGTAAGGAGCAGTATTGGTATTGTAGTACCGTTATTTACTGTTACTGTAGAGCAGGGGTCGATACTAGGGACCCGCCAATTTTTACTACTTTATTTTGCAACTGTTGCTAATTTTACATGTAAGACAGTATAATTTTTATTTGTTTAGGGGGGACATGTAGTTTTAAAACCAACACTGTAATGTAGAGAGGGCATTACTAGACCACCACTCCACTGCATGCACCTTCACTAATTACATTAAGGACGCAGTTACAGGACATGTTCAGTACCGCACTGTCTGTTTAGAGGCCCTAACTTACTAAAATAAACCCAATCCACTGCTATGCAATCTCACTATTTACATGTAAGAGCAGTTACAAGGGCCAATTGCAGTACCGCATAATGCATTGTTTGAGAGGAGCTTTCTAGGGGGACCGCCAATCACTGCATGAACATTCACTAATTACGTGTTTTACAAAAGGGTAAATATGTTTCCTGATATATAGGGCCAACCATGATTAGTATTGTTGTCTCTACTTACTTTCTCTACTCTACTTCTTATCTTACTTACTCTTTACAGTAGGAGTTGTCTTTTTAAAGAGGAAGTGAGAAAACCAGATAAAAACATCATGGGGTATCCCAGGGGAAGTTCAAACCCTGTTGGTAAATCAGCTACAAATTCTTCAACAGAAGAATTTAATAAAAACTTAGATGTTTAAATGGACATTTGGAGACATCTATGGAGCAAACAGTATGCAGCGGACCCTCAACATATTGGTTCAACGACGACCATTCTATGTTGAAAACTCTAAACTTTCTATTTAAAAAACTTTTCATATAATTGGTTTCGAACAAACCCCAAAATGTCATCAACGTAATAGAAATAAAAGATTGAGGGAAAAGAAGCAGATACTAATCCAAATAAAGTGCGAACCTTTCCATTATTATCATGAGAAAGAACCTGCTGGAGGAACTTGGAAAAATCAACTTTCTTTGGATTGAAGGACAGGGAGCTTCTTTGGGTCATGGGAGACTTACTTTTATATATAATGTACCATACAAAAAAAAAACCACTTATGGGGGGCCCCTCACCTGGTTGCCCAAAGGGTGCCCGCTCATCCTAGATCATGTAAGGATAGTACAGTAAACTCTCTTCTATTTTGTAGAGAGGCACTTACTAGGACCTCGAATCGCTATGCATTGCACCTCACTAATACATTTAAGAGCAGTTTCAGGGGAATATGTAGTTTACCCACTGTATTGTAGAGAGGCGCTACTAGACCGCCAATCACTGCATGCACTCACTAAATTCATTGTAAGAACAGTACAGGAACATTGAAGTACTGCACTGTACTGCTTTAAGAGAGGTGCTACTAGACCGCATTCACTTGCATACACCTCACTAATACATGTTAAAGATTCCCAGTAACATGGGGACATGTTTAGTATTAAGTTACGCACTTGTACTGTTAGAGAGGCGCTAGCTTACTTAGACCATCCAAAATCACCTGTAATGGGCACCTCACTTAAAATTCACAAGTAAGCGCCGTACAGGAACATGTAGTACCGCACTGTACTGTATAGAGGGCCCTACTAGACCCCCAATCACTACATGCACCTCACTAATATGTGTAAGAGCAGTACAGGTACATGTACGTACTGCACTGTTTTACTGTAGAGAGGCGGCTACTTAGGGACCACGAATCCACTGCATGCACCTCACTAATACATGTGAAGAGCAGTTGCAGGGACATGTAGTACGTCAACTGTTTACTGTAGAGAGGCGGGCTTACTAGATCTCCAATCACTGCATTATGCACAACCTCACTAATACATGTAGAGCAGTTACAGGGAATTTTGTAGTTTACGCACTATCACTGTAGTGAGGTGCTACTAGACCGACAATCCACTACATGCACATCACTAATGCATGGTAAGAGGCAGGTTTACAGTACATGTAGTATACAGCACATACTGTAGGAGAGGCGCTATAGACCGCCAATCACCTGCATGCCAACCTTCACTAATACATGGAAGAGGCAGTACAGGGACATGTACGTACCACACATTGTTTTATGTAGAGAGGCGCCTACGAGGAACCAAAAAAACCAAAATCCCACTGCATGTACTTCACTAATACATGTTTGGCAGTACAGGGGGAACATGTAGTTACCAACACTGTTCTGAAGAAGAGGAGTAACTAGACCGCCCCAAATCCTACATGGCACCCCACTAATACCATGTAAGAGCAGTACAGGGACATGTAGTTACCGGCAACTGTACTGTAAGAGAGGCGTACTAGACCGCATTCACTAATGGCAAACCTCCAACTAATACATTGTAAGAGCAGGACTGGAACATGTAGTACGCACGTACTTGTTTAGAGAGGCGTACTAGAACCGCAATCACTGGCATGCACTCCACTAATACTGAGGTTTTACAAGTATAAAAACTGTTCCTTGATAATTGTTTGGATCTTTCCATCCAGTCTCAGGAGCCGTTAGATCAGCAGTTTTGCCTGGGGACATTGTATAGTGAGTGTAGTTTCAAGATACAATGTCCCAGGAAAGACCAGTGTATGCTGGAAATATTGTACATTGAGGCTGCTGTAATGTGAGGGAGCATTGTATTATTCATGAAAACTCCACAATCCATTATTCCAGAAAGCAAGAAAAAACATTTTTATTCACCTAAATTAAGGGTTAATTTGGTGGCATTTAAAATCTTCTGGATTTGTTTGAAAATTCTGGAGACATTTCAACATTCATCCTAGTGACTTCCTCTTTTTAGCTGAAGGAAGCTTTAGGGTGACGGAAGCATTACATGGCACCAATTTAAATGTATATGTGTAATTCATAGGATACAGGAAGCTGCTCTTTGTAGCAAAGCCTAATAGATGGAAGTCTTTCAGAAAGTTTTGCTTCTAAGATTCGGCCCAAAGCTTGAATTAACCAGGGACAATTTTCTTATAGATGATGGGTCATTAAGGATGGACCTGAAACCTTGGTATAAACGGTTCTCATTTGACGGTGGTTGACCACATTGGGGTGCTCTGGCTTCCCAGTCATCAGCTGTAATCTGTTGGAAATTCTTAAAGGGGTTTTGCCACCATGTAATGTTGACGTGGGAACCTCCAAAAATGGGTATATTAATCACCTTTTTCTAATATATGTGATTATTAAAAAGTGAAAAAACTCTGGAGAGCTTACAGCATTTCTTCAACCCCCCTTGGGTTTACACAAAGCTTCCCCTAGGTCCAACGGGACCCCAAGGAAGGCTGAAAGGCCACACTTGCGTGACTCACTTCTTATCTTGATGACAAGGCAGATATGAATGGTCTTTTAAGGCAGGGTAGCAATATGTTTTTTCTTTGTATACAGAATAACCTAGCTGTAGTGTTATTAGATCATGCTTTATCTGATGAAGAAGGCTTTAAGCTGGTGTGGTAGAATAGGTATTCTCTTTTGTTATACAGAATTCACAAGTTATTATAGTTTGGATTTAAAATTGAGTGAAAAACATGGTCACAGGATTTCCGTTATGGATTCCTTCATCACCCTTCCCATTCTCCCCTCTCTCCACTGAAGCTTCATGGGATCCCAGCGTGATTTGGTTGACATCTTGCTCTCATACTGAACGGAGGTCAGTACTTGGTCTGGTGGCAAATCCCCTTTAAATGTTTAATTCTCTAACACCACCACCACAGGTGAAACTGAGTTTTACACAATTTTCATTAAAATTAATAGGCGAGGTGGATGTGCTGAGTCCTCCAAAGCAAGAGATGCTCTTTGCAGTCGTTCTGGTTAATGGATGTGGGATCTGAATTTGAAATTCACAGAATTTTTCAAAGGCGGCATAGCATGAATACAGGTCCAATCTTCTATTAGCCTAAACAGCACAAAAGCTTTGGATAATAGGAACAATCAAAGAGTAGAGCAGGCCAGTAGTGTCAGACTAGGGTGCCTGGGGCCCATCAGTGAAGCTTATGCTTAAAGGGATTTTGCCACGATCTAATGTTGACGTGGGATCCTCCAAAATGGGTATTTAATCACTTTTCTAAATATATAGGATTAAAAAAAGTGTAGCCTCTGAGAGTTGCAGCATTGCTTAGATGCCCTTAGTTTCCTGACTGTTACATTAGCTACGACCAGGAACTGATCTGGCCGAGCTTGCGTTGTATGCACTTCTTATCTGATGGCAGGGAACATGTTATCTGATGGCAGGGGACATGAAGGGAGGGGGAGAAAAAAAGCCTGTGTCTGCTGTATAGAGAATCCACTGGTTGTAATGTAATTATCTGAGTAAACATGCAGACGCTCCCTGCTCAGCCCTCCTGCCTTCCCCCCTGCAGCAGTTCATGAACTGCTGCCTGCTTGGATCTTATCTTCTCTCCTGAGCAGATAAGAGGGAGAATACAAAACCTGTAGAGCTTGTGCACAATAAAGTTATCCTCTGTGGTTTAGCCAAACAATTTTTTCTCAACTACAGAGACGGACTATCAGCCTCGGGAACGGGCATGGGAGGTGGTGCGATTACATCATGGAGGCACTTGTTTTTTTAACACAGAAACACAACGCCCCTTTTTTCAAGGCTCAAGAGGACAGTTCAGCCAGTTAGGTGAAGAAATCACTTCTTGGCAAACCCCTTTAAGGCCCACCAGTGGAGCTGATTCTTGGGGCCCACCAGTGGAGTTGATTTCTGGGGCCCATCTTTTAACTACTATACATGACTGCACATACCGCACATGCCTCTTTCTTTCTGCCTTTTCCCCTGGAAAGCAGCCTCAGACCTACCATGCTCGGGGGCCCACTGGGGGCTTCCTCTACTCCCCTGTGGCCCAGTCTGAGTCTGGAGCAGACTAGTATTTATGAATCTGGTGTAATGGGAGCACTCACTCTGCTGCCGTCTCCCGCTTATCATTAGTGATGGATGGTTGGCTGATGCATATGCTGATACATATGTAAGATGGGAGACAGCAAGAATAGCGGTAAGGAGTGCTTCCTTAAAGAGGACCTATCACCTCCAGTGAAACTACATGAATTAACAGGAGACTAAAAGACAAACACTTCTATAAATATGCTTCATTAGGAAAATCAAAGCATTTAACCTGTAATTCAGTTTTTAAACAAGCGCTGGCCCTTTAAGACTGGAGTGAAGTTGGGTCAATTTGGAACATGACAGTTTCACAGAGCTGTTAATATAGTGATGTGATCAAGCTAACTATTTCTGAGCTGGGAGAATCATCTGTGAAAGGGGGGGGGGGCAAGAAGTCTACATCTTGAGCACACTGGTAAGCTCTAGGCTACTATTTCTATGCTAGATATAACACTAGCAGCAATGTAATTTAGATGCCTGTAAACCCAGTCACAATATGTCCTCAGTATGCTGTGCCTGTTTCACTATATGGAGTGAGAGACTCAGATTACCCTGTATAAGCAGCTATGCCCTCCGCTTCCCTTGCACAGTTGGTATCTCCCAACAGAAGGAATCCTACTAGAAAATGAACTCTGCTTAACAAAGTGAATTTTAAATCGGTGTCCCTGTAACACCGAGGTAAATTATCTGGATTGCTAAGGACATATATTGGATAAAGTCTTATAATTTCCTCTACTATTATTTTTTGTGTGTGTTTGTGTGGAGGTGATAGGTGCTCTTTAAGGAATATCCCCGATTGTTTTGCCATTTCGGTTAAAAGGAGGGCAGACCTTAGTATGGTGCCCTTCATATACCTACATACATGGGTGACAGATTCCAGTATAAATCATTCCCAGAATAAATCTATTTTTTTTGCTATTAGCACAGTCATGTATTATGAAATGACACAGCAACGGGAAAGAGATAAAAGTAAATGTACTTTCTATCCTTGTCTTTTCACTGTACTGTTTGCTCACGGCAGTGTCAATGTTTATGTAGGGAACACGCACAGGGCACCGGGCGATGTGAAGGTTACAGGCTTAAACGGATAATTACTGGTTAATTTTTAAGTTCCTTTTCCAGAACGGCTTGGTTTGGACTCTGCTGATTTGGCAGCTTTTGTTAATGTGTAGTAGAAGCAATACCACCTAACGAGCTTCCAGTAACTATTAGCTAACTTCACGCAGGCATAGCGAGCCATCCTGTAAAATTCCACAGCAACTGAAGCTGCACGCTACAAGTCTTTAAAGAAAGAGAGCATTGCTTGTTATCACTGGGTAATCTTACCAAGTAAAAACTTGTCCTTGCACAACAACAACAACATTCATACTTCAAGGGGTTTTCCACCCAAAGCATTTTCCTCTAGATAGTTTGGCTCTTCTGTCGTCCTACAAACATATGTTGTGTTCTATTAACCTACGACCCCCTAATGAGATTACCTTTTTACTACAGTAAATATATTACTCTCTAGTTAGTCAGCGAGTTGGAGTTTGATAATATAGAGGGTCAAAATCGGGCTTTCCCCTCTCGTAGTTTGGGGGCAATATTAAAGGAGTTGACTCTTGGGGCCCACCAGTGGAAATGATTTTTGGGGCCCACCAGTGGAGATGATTATTTGGGGCCCACCAGTGGAAATGATTCTTGGGGCCACCGGTGGAGTTGACTCTTCGGGCCCACCAGTGGGAAAAAAAATTTTTTGGGCCCCCCATGAGGTTTATTTTTAAAGCCTAACAGTGGAAAAGATTCCCCGGGCCCGAAATTGGAGTTGATTCTTCGTGCCCATCAGTGGAGTTGATTCTTGGGGTCACCAGTGGTGAGATTCTTGCGGCCTGCCACTGGAGTTAAATTTTGGGGCTCACCAGTGAAGTTGATTCTGATATTACCACTTTACTAAAGTAAATGTATTACTCTCTATTTAGTCAGAGAGTTGGAGTTTGAAAAAATTGAGGAGTCGGAAGTTTGCCTTTCCATCTCGTATGTATGGTGCAAAACTTAAACGGGTTGTTTCACTACAAGGATTGCTGCTTTTTATATTAAAGATCTTGCAAAAACAAGTCACTTTGCAATATATGTTCATTAACAGTGTCCTACCTATACCTAGATAATCTCTCTTGTATGGGCTGCACCAGCTCCTCAGGTCGCTATACCTACAGACCTGTTTGATCTCTCCTGATAGGCTGCCAGCACTGGTTGCTATAGCTACAGACCTGGCTTCTACTGCAGCCTAGTGGAAGCCAGTAAACACGCCCCTGAATTCAAAAGAGAACAAGAAAACAGGACTGGGGTAAGGTGAATCAATGGAGCGAGACACCCCCTTTAACTAGAGTACGGATATCTTTTGCTACATCTTTAGGGCTTGTTCACACGGAGTTTTCACTCCGTGTTACAAGCGCTTTGTAGATCCGTCTTGGGGACTGACAGAGTGGACCCCAAGACGGATCTAAACAATTAGTAGTGAGATTTCCACGGCTCGATATGACGAACACGCAGCGGCGTTCACATGAGAGATCGCTGCTGCGTGTCTCAAAAGCGCCGCTCGGCTCCGTCTGGAAAAGAATTGACATGCAATTCTTTTCAAGATGGATCCGAGCTGTGGTTTTTGAAACACGCAGCTTCGATCTCTCATGTGAACGCTGCGGGCGTGTTCGTCATAGCGGCCGTGGAAATCTCACTACTAATTGTTTAGGCTACAATGGGGGGGCACTCCCTGGCAACAGAGGGGGCACTACCTGGCAACAGAGGGGGCAACTATCTGGCAACAGAGGGGCACTACCTGGCTACAGAGGGGGGGGGCACAGGGCACTCCCTGGCTACAATGGGGGGCACTACCTGGCTTCAATGTGGGGGGCACTACCTGCTACAATGGGGGGGCACTACCTGGCTACAAAGGGGGAAATCTATCGGGCAACAATGGGGCATCTACCTGGTTAACAAAGGGGGCAACTACCTGGCTAAAAAAGGGGGGCATCTACCTGGCTAAAAAATTTTGGCTCTAACCTGGCTACAGAGGGGGCATCTCCGTGGCTACAAGGGGGCATCTACCTGCCTGAAAGGGCGCACTACCTGGTTATGGGGGCTACATACCGGGCCCTATAAGGGCATCTACCTGACTTTCTTCCAAAGCCGTTATGCAGTTTGGTGGAGGGGGTGTGGCTTTTGAAGGGCGTGGCACACAGACAAGATGGGCGTGTCCATGCAAACCTTTGCCGCGGCGCGCGGGGCGCGCCGCCCTCTACATTCTCCTGATTTTTCAATTTCAAAAGTTGGCAACTATGCTCAAAGTGCAGTCATTCTGGTATGGAAACAACAGATTCACAGCCAGCTCACCTGAAATAATGCAGTGCACAGATTCCGCTCCAAGTCCAACGGAAAACACAATAGAGAGGTATAAGGTGTGGGGATCCAGCACAAATGTACATAGGTCCATAAAAGTCAAATTTTAATAAAAAAAATCCATTAAAAAATACACATGAGAAGCACTGTGGTGACACAACTAGATCTCACAGAAAAAAGCGCGTGAACAATTATAGGCGAGACATTAGCTTACGCGTTTCGAGCACCAAATGTGCTTTTAATCGTAACAGCTGTCATGCTGGTCCCATGAGTCCCCAATCCTTTGGTAATTAATTTGTACAGAAAAGAACCAGCAAGATCTTGTCAATGTCGGACTAGGCTACATTGGGCCCAGAAAATAATAGATTGACCTCTTTTTTGCATTATAATTTTTATTATTATCATTGCATACACATACTGTATCATCAATAAGGTCTAAGAGCTTGTTTGAGGATCATTGTGTAAGAAATAGACACTAGTCGCAAGTGATTGGCTCTATAGTCACCTCCAAATGGGATTGACTTCTGCTAGACCTTTGGAGCCAATTAGGAAGTCAGAACATGGGCCCAGCAGAGAATCCAGTGCAAACATGCATATTAGGATAATCAAATTAAACCTTTAACCCCTTAACGACCACTCACTGACTATAGATGCCGGGGGCTGCAGGTCGTCTTTCTGTAGCTGCACGGGGGAACAGAGATGTATTAACCGCTCGTTTTAGAGCGTCTCTTAACATTGGAAGCAAGGAAACCTTCGATCTCCGGTGCCAAACCTTTTTGCCAGGGTTCCAACCCCACGCATTTCAAAGGTCATTCCCCTCTATGGGGTTTGATTGGGACCTGGGTTGACCCGGGGAGGATTGGGAATGTCTTTCTTCAGCCCTTGGGTCTAACTACCCCCGAGCTGTTGTAAAGAAGCCCGCGATGGGGCCCAAAACTGTGTGCTACCCTGATGCTGCTGTACGATGACACAGAGGGTAATAAAATTACAACAAAAAATATGCTAATAAATTACTAAGTGTAAAAAAAAAAAAAAAAAATAATGTTAAATAGTTTAACGGGAAAAAAAAAATTAAAAAAAACAAATTTTAAAAGTAAAAAAAAATAAAAAAAATAAAAATAATATTTAATTAAAAGTTAATAAAATTACTAAGTGTAAAAAAAAAAAAAAAAATTTTTTAAAATTTTAACGGGGGATTAAAAAAAAAAAATAATAAAAAACAAATTTTAAAAAAAGTAGAAAAAAATAAAAAAAAAAAAAAATTAAATTTTTTAATTAAAAGTTATTGGCATACATTACACCACACAAAAAAACCCTAACATACTAGTGTAACAAAAAATAATTAAAAAAAAAAAAAAAAAAATTTAGCAAATTTTAAAAAAAAAAGTAAAAAAAAACAGTGCAAATTTTTTTTAAACCAATCTATGCCCCTTAAAAATACTTAGAACAAATCCTTATATAACTCATTCTGTTGAAAAGCAGGACGGCAAAAAACTACAAAATGTAGCTGGACATTTGGGGCCCTTTTTAGGGGTGGGGCTTTTAAGAGGTTAAATATCTGCATAGCTACTAAAAGTCTGCAGAATATTCGTACCTGCTATGATGTCATCCATTTGCTCTAAGGCCGCCTCAAGCATATGACTGGCATCCGAAGCCATGTTTAATGTGGTCCGTCACCTGCAAAATAGAAAAAGATTCACTCAATTAACAATTTTGTATTTTTAAGCCTTCTCATTCAGTGGGGCCAATTATTTTGCCTCCTGGGGAAAGAGGGCCCAGTGGTTTTTCATCCTGAAACTTGTGTATATTTCCCCAAACGGGCTTGGACATATTCTCAATTAGAGGAACACTTCCATCATAAAGGATTTTTTTTTTTTTTTTTAAAAACAATATTCCTTGAAAACTATTTTTCTTCCAATTGTTGGCAGTGTGTTTTTTTTTTTTTTATTTTATTTTAGCAGTCCTATGCAATTACAAATTTAATATAAAATCTTGTCCTTCTCTATCTGGGATTAAAAAACTCCAGAATGGCGTGGCAGACTATTCTCACTTTACTTCAATTGCTGCTTGTCTCTATGTAGTCTCTTTACAATTACGTGCGTGATGACATGACATTGATTGTTGCTATTGTTTCTTGGAAGGCGACATATAAAAATTAGAGTAGACCCCTAATCGACTAAAAGGATAACATGGTCATCCTTTTAGATTTCCGGCTTTCTTAACTTTTATAAGGTCCTGCTGATAACACTTACGCCTCTCAGGCCATAGCCGGCCTGGAAGAGAGTGCAGTCATGCAAGCTCTACACTTGCGCTATCAAGGCATTAGGTATGTTTCACAAGGTCTTAATAAGCCACCGCAATTTACGCCGTGTGTACGGAGGACGGTGGCGGGGGCGGTAGGGGGGAGGGCCGGGGACAGCTGACGGCCCATAGGACTTGCTATTATCCACGGCTCGTATACACGTGAATAATTGAACATCGTCACTTATCTCTCCCCGCTAGCCGTATTGTCGCGAGCTGGGAGAGGAGCCGTTATCCATAGTTCTCTATGAGAACCTAGTGGATTACCGTAATGACCGGGATGTATTTTGCCCGTATTCGCGCTTGTACGACGCAAATTTCGGGCTGAAATAGTCACAGACCCCAGAATTAAGCCGTGGGTGTGAACATAGCCTTACAGAGGGGACATCAGAGAGACAAACCAAGAAGTCATGTACATAAGGAAACTTTAAAAAAAATTATCTAAAAAAAAAACAAGCACCCAATTTAAAAATCAAGAAAAAAAATCCATATAATAGTCACATATTGCTTGTCAGTTTGTAAAAAGGAAAATTTTGATGGTAGTGTCCCTTTGAATAGCAGATGAACATTTGATGTTACATGAAGCCAATGAACATGCTCTTCCTAAAGAAAACCTATATGAGGCAACTATTTGTAAGTCCAATCAGGGATGCCATTAGGGCAATACGGGCAGTACTCCTGTCAGGGGCCCTATTCAAAAAGGGCCCCACTGATATGTTAAAAAATAGGAACTAGTAGTGTTAAAAAGGGGTGGGGCGGGCCCCATTTTTTTGGGCTGTCTATGGGGCCCTGAAATGGTTAATAGATGACTGATGGCAGCCCTCAGGCCAATGTTTCAAGTCCCCCTCTGGTATTGGGGCAGTAATCTCCAACCTATGGTTCTTCTTGCTGTGGCTCAAGAAACTTACAATACTCTCCGGGCCCAGTCTATGAAGATCTGTATATTGGAGACCGCTATAGCAGTGTATTTACAGAGGTTTTGTACTGTGTGGTATATGGAATACTGATATGATGAAAACACTTAAAGGGGTTGTCTCACTACATTGATTCATCTCACCTCAGTCCTGTTTTCTTGGTTTCATTTTGAATTCAGGGGCGTGTTTACTGACTTCCACTTGGCTGCAGTAGAAGACATGGTCTGTAGGCTATAGGCAACCAGTGATGGCAGCCTATCAGGAGGAGATTGAAACCAGTTCCTGTAGAATATAGCGACCTTGAGGAGCCTATGCAGCTCATAAAAGAGGGGATATCTCAGAATAGGTGAGGACACTGGTACATTGTGGGACACAATATTGCAAAGTGACTTGTTTTTGCAAGATCTTTAACATAAAAAGCAATCCTTGTAGTGAGACAACCCCTTTAAGCTCCCAACAGAGCTCGTCCACTAGTGATGTCCATCAACTTGTTACAAAAGATAGCCCTGAGCCGATAAGCCAAGAGATATGATTTCATAACCTGATTATGTCGCGCTTGACTCTTACTGCTATTTAGAAGTTAAGCAGGAATGACATGTGTTTCCAGGTTATTATTACTGTGGTCTCTTGTTAAAGGGGAACTCCAGGCAACAAGTTATTTTTAACTCGCCTTCCTTCCCAGTAATGGCATAACAGGATGTCTGTGTCTTGGACCTCACAGCGAGGTGCCAGCTCCAATGTGAAGCACGGCCATGTGAAGGTGCCATGGGGATCTCATAGTAATACTCTCAGCAATATAACCAGTATAATTTACATGCGTCTAGCAAGCAAAATAGATTACTCCATAATACATGATATTTATATAGTGACCTAATCTGTCCTTGCTCCCTGCAGGGAATGCCCTTCCCTGGTCTACAATCCAATGTGGCCATCACAACACACAAATACATGGGCCAATTTCATACATTGCCAATGGCTGTGGACACCTTTAAGGGCATTTTTAATAAAATGAATGTATTTTGTCACTTTTAAAGTTAACCATTTGACTTCTACATCCTCCATGTATCATTGTACATAGCAGACGGCAGAAGCCTGTTCACAGTGAAATCCATCAGACCTTGTTTGACGGCTCAATCACCAGCCCCTGCTGTCTTCTCCTGAGCGTTCATCTTAGCTCACGTATGATCTAATTCAGGTCAATCCACAACAGAATTGAAATGCTATGAATTGCATAATTGGCAGCATGCTCTTAATTCTGCACACGTTTACCAATAAGTCTCCACCGGAATTGTGGCCTAAACTGCGGCACAAAGTGGTGCAGAATGTCGCAAGTAGATATAGACAGATTTAAGGTGCCAAAAAGAATAGTTAGATCCACGAGCTCTCAATTTTTTTCCCTCCAGCTCAAAAAGGGTGTGGCCACAACATTCTACGCAAAGTTTGGCGCCAAGGAACAACTAGCCGTACCCGCTGCGTGGACAATAAAAGACCCAAATACGTCGAGATTTGGTCTGTACCATGTAAACACAACCTAACACTGATTATAATCATAACCAGTGTCAGACTGGGGTGCCTAGGGCCCACCGGTGGAGTTGGCTCTGGGGGCCCACCGGTGGAGTTGATTCTGGGGGCCCACCGGTGGAGTTGATTCTGGGGGCCCACCAGTGGAGTTGACTCGGGGGGGGGGGGGGGGGGGGTTAGGGGATCACCGAGCGAATTACTTGTGGGTCAGTCCAAGCCTGAGCATAACACTAACCTCAAAATAGGGTTGAGTGGATTAACTAACCCATTCCCAAGCTATTTCAGTCCTGCTGGGCTGTTGTTCCAACATGAATTCCATCCAACATTATTCCGCTCCAGTATCCAATATGTAATCCTACTGTAGTTCTGGGATGGAAGTTCAGTCAGAAAAAAGTAACATTGGAGTGACAGTGCCATAGGACCGGAAGTACTGGGGAACAAGGGAATTAACCTATTCAAAGTAAAAATCCTAAACCTACACCCAGTTTAAAGTTAGGATTATGGTCAATTTTTGGTCAACACTGCCAAAAATTGATTCAGGGTGACACAAATTGCAGCGTTTGGATTCAGGTCAAATTTGATTTTGACCTGATACCGAAGTGCAACACTATCTAAGTTTAGGCATGAACTGTAATGTTAGACAGCAATAGTAAAATGTGCTCGAGGTTTTTCCACTACTTGTGAGTGGAGTTTTATAGCCCCATCCATGTATCTTTAAGATAGACTGTTATAGGTTTTCAGTGTGAACTCTGCACTGAAGATCTGCAGTTTTTTTGCAGCACGTGAATTCATCCTTATTAAGAAATCATTCTACTAAGGAAGCGACATTCTGAACAGACATGGTACAAACCACTGGGCTCACTCTGGAGGAGAGAAACCTTCTCCAATGGTTGGTGGACTAAATTACCCAGTATTTCCTGACAGCCTCTGATTTTATAGGGGATGTTCCAGAGTAAAAAATAAAAAATTAAGCTTTGGGATGTATGCCAGCTTGGACATTTGTAGCATATTCACAGAATATGCCATAAATTCCTACTATCTCTGAGACATGCATCTATCTTGCGAATGGGGGTTCCCTTACCCATCCTCCTCATTTGTGCATTGAGGGGTAACTGTGCATGCATGGTTCACTGGGATCCAGAAAACTAATGCTGACAATACACATTGAATTGGTTAAGAAGTCAGAATGGCTTCATAAATTGCAGAGCCACTATTTTGCTGGGTAGTTAAAATCAGTATGATCACCAACCACCATGTCGCCAACATAAGAACCCTATATCTGGACCATGTCCCCAAAATAAGGACCTTATGTCTAAATTATCTGGACCATATCTTTAGAATTAGGATCCTATATCTCAAGTGCCTGGACCATATTTCCAAAATTAGGACCTTATATCTCAGTGGACCATGTCTCTGGAATTAGGACCCTAGATCTTAGATGTCTGAACCATATCTCTAGAATTAGGACCTTATATCTCAAGTATCTGGACCGTTCCCAAATAAGATTTTTTTTTTTTCTTTTTTTTTGTTGGGACCATTTTTTTTTTTTTTTTTTTTTTTTCCCCCCAAAGAATTTTTAGAATATATTAAATTAATTGGCCATATCCTTTTTAGAAATTTTAGGAGTTATGGCTAAATTTATTTTGGCCATATCTTTTTTTTTTAGAATTGGATGTAGTCTCTTTTTAGGCCTTATATTCAGTGGACCTTTTCCCAAAAATTAGGCCCCTATTTTTAAAGGTGACTGGATCCATGTGGGTAAGTTTGGGGGGCGTAAAATTAAAGGAGTCATGCCCCCAGAAGTTTTGGCCCCCTATGTTTTTGGGGGGGGAAAAATCTGTGCATATTGTTAAATGTCTCAACTATTTAATTCCAAAACTTACTCTCCTAATCCCCCTTTCTGAACAAGGAACCTGAACTTGAACAAAAACCTTCGTGAAAGTCGTCAGATCATGAGTAGGCGCTCAGCTTAGCAATTCTTGGCTCTTGGATGATTGGAGCCTTACATGAACCTGCTCTAGAAATAGCACGAAGCAGATGGACTTTTAATTGTAAGCGTGAAAGAAACAAAACATAGCTCATTTACACAATTAGCTCTTGCAATGTGGGGTAGTGGTTTGGGAACTTTTATGTAGTTTCATTTAAGGGATAAATCAGTTTTGGTGGGTTGGCGGGTTTATATCCACCCTTTGGCAAAAAGTTTTGATTAAAAATTGGTTCAAGTTTGAAACTGCGTTTTGGGGCATCTTATCAGTTTCTCCCAAATAAAATATCAGGTGGTGGGAATAGGGACTTGGGGGAAAGTGAAGCTTCTGTTTAATCTGTCACAGTATATGGGTTTGGTTTTCTAGTACAGTGCCAACATTTTATGCAGCAAAAATTGTGACTATTCACGTCTTTATGTCTCCAAGGGCTCCTAATAAATTTCCTCATCCCAGCCATCCCCCACAAATTTTTAGAAAACCCAAAGAAAAATTTTAGTTGATATTAGTAAGGGCCTTTTGGGTCAGAAACACGTCAGCGACAGTAAGTTACTCTACTTGATTTCTTCCTTTTTACATACATTATGTCTACTTTTTTTTAGTTAAATTTTTTTATGAAAGATTGTCAAAATGGGGGACATTTTTATGGGGTTTTGTGTGGTCTACTTTTAGAAATGATTTGGTATCTTTACACTGAAGAAAATCATCTGACCGGGTGCCTTGGGGTGGCTGGTTCTTTCATTAAAGGGAATGTGTCATCAAAAAATGACTTAGTGATTAAATCACATTTTTATGGGGTTAAAACACATTTTTTAGGAATTTTGGTTTTTTTTTTTTTAAAATTTTTTCCAATCACTTTCAATATTTTTTTAATTTAATTCTTAGTCCTGCTTTTAAATCACTTTGGCCACTAAGCCTAATAATTGTCTGACACTTCCTGTTCTGTAGAGAGAGATTCTCAGTTGTCTGCTCATTATCAGTAAAAGCAGCTTCAAGCTGAAAGGAGACACCAGTATGAATAGATAACACAGGATCCACCAGTCACAAGAGGAGATGTCACAGCTCCCCCTCTCCCCTCCCTTCACAGTGAAAACTCTCCTATAGACGTCTATGGGAGAGAAACTGTCTTAAGAATCCTATGTGCATGAAGCTGCTGTAAAGTATCTCTCTGACTGCTGTTAAAGCAGTGCAAGCAAGAATGTCTTCCCCAAAATCATATAGAGACGGCCGAATAGAGAAATCTACAATCAGGAAATAAAAACGACTGAGAGGAAAAGCATATGGATCAGGGCTTGATTTAATAAGTAAAAAAAAAAAAAAAAATTGGCGACATATTCCCTTTAAGTGTTATAACCTTGCAGTATGTTTTTGGAGCATGGGAGGAAACCCTTAAACACATGACTCACACTATAAAAGAATCCGGCACCCTCGCCCTGCCGGGGAAATCGTGTTAACCACGGAGCCACCATGCTCTATAATAGCCTTGCTGGTCATCAGCTGATCACATCACCACAAGCAGTTGAAATACCCCCAGGGAGTAGCTGTTAACATCACTGCAGCGGAGGCATACTTTTCATACAGTGGCTATATAGAGATAGAAATGTGGTTCTCTAGGGGGGTTCTCTGGTTAATATAGATGAGTCCATCAAGTAGATCCCCCAATGTCTAAACTTGATTGTAATAGATAATGAGGTATTGCAGCCAAACCGTTTTACCAACAATATCATGTAACCATAAAACAATCAAAAGACTTTTAGCTGTTGTCAATTTCAATACCACACCAACGTGCAAGGCAGCATGGTTTCGGCTTGTCATGGACACACCTCAGCTGCCCTGAGGCCGTAATATGTTTAACCTGCCTTAAATGGTCATTAACTTTTTAACTAAATAATTAAAACGTATTAGTGAACATGAGCAACTTTGCAGTATATCCTGTTAAGAGAAGAATGGATACGTCATGATGCTGGTAAGTTCCTATGTATTGGGCTTTCTCAGCAAGTCCGCTACATAAGACGATGTGGTCAGCTGCTAATTGAAGCGGATACCGGCCGCAAACAGCAGGGAATGGAGCCGGCTCCATCCAAATGAATGAAAAATGGTGCTGTGCATCATTCCTCACTCAGATTGGCAACCCCATTGTGAGATCGTAGGGTTGCTGATCCGTTAACATGGAAGCTTCCATGGCCGTCATGTTTTCGTTTCTATTACTTCCTGTCCCATGTAGGAAGTAATAAAACCGCCATATTGGTACACTTTTTAATATATTTTATTATACCATACTTTTTAATTTTTTTATTTTTTTTTTAGCATTTATGTTAAGTACCCCTAGACTACTTGACCACTAAGGGGCTAATGTCTGTACTATGCACAATGCAGAAAGGGTGTACAGACTATTGAGCCCCTTGGTGGTTAAGTAGTCTAGGGGGACTTAACATAAATGCTAAAAAAAAAATTAAAAGTTTTCAAATTATTCCCCTTTCGCCATTTCCAAATAAAATAAAAAAGTTACGAATAATTGGTATTTCAGGGTCTGTAAAAGTCCAATCTATTAAAATATGACATTATTTATCCTGTACACTGAACCACAGAAGAAAAAAAAATTCCAAATTGTGTTTTTTTGTGTCATTTCATGTCCCCTAAAAATTGGAATAAAAGGTGATCAAAAAGTCATGTGTGCAAAAATCTCACCAATAAAAACTATGCTTCAGCTTGCAAAAAAATGCACCCTCACTCAGGTCCTCAGGTGGAGGAACAAAAAAGTTACTAGTTGTAGAAAATGGCGCTGTGGCGCAAATTTAAGAATTATAAAATGTTTGATTTTTTTTTAAAAGTACTAAAACACCACATATTTGGTATTGTCAGAATGGTGTCAACCTGCAGAATACAGATAACTCATCATTTATACCAAAAAGTGAATGTTGTAAAACCAAATCCTCCATAAACATGCCGCTAGTACGTTTTTTTCCACATTCCACCCAACTTACAATATTTTTCCGGCTTCCCAATATATTCTATGGTACAGTCAAAAGCACCAAAAAATAACCCCATAGGTTATGAGGAATGAAAAGGTATGGCTCTTGGAAGGCAGGGAGGAAAAAAATGAGTCATATTATTTTGACCGGCTGTCAGGAAGGGGTTAGGGAAATGGCACTCTAGATGCTTTGCAATGGATACTGAGTTCCACCATGTACATATGTATAAAATAAAATAGATTATAGACCTGTCCTTTTACTGCAAATTTCTTCATTATTGGGGGGTATTTTGAAAACCCCCATGGGGTTCACGGGACAGCCCCCAGACCCTTGAACCCTTTTTGGTACATGGGAAAATTGTTTTTTAAAAATCCACATTTTCCCAAAGGGAAATCTTCAAAAAAAATTTTTCTTTTTTCCCAAAATAAAAAAAACTTAAGTTTCCATAAGGCCAATATGATGCAAAACTACAGCATACGCATTTCGTGCTCCCTGCTGAATAATTTTTTTAAAAAAAAATTTCCCTTTTGAGATGCGGGTTTCCCCCCAAACCCAATTTTTGGGACAAATTCTGTTTTCATTTCTCAGTCACCCATAGTGAAATGCACCCCTTGACAATGGGGAATGATTTGCCCTCGCTTGCCCCAAAATCAAAAGGGAAATTTTAGGGGAAAGGAGGGGAAAGCTCACTGCGCCCTTTTTTGGTTTTTAAACAAATCCTAAATTTTTACTTCTAAATTCACTGAACCCTTTGGAAGAAAAAAGGGAAAAATTTTCAAACCCCAATTTTCCCTCATCAACTTACGCGGTTTGGGGTTTTTTTGCCCCTCATCTTTTGAGAAGCAGAGCGATTTTTGGTTTTGATGGTGGGGGGCAATGAAGGGGGGAATGAGGGGGGGAACTCTCTCCTTATGGAGACACCTTTTAAAGGTGTGAAGTTTTTTGATTGTTTTTAACCCTTCCTAACCCATCTGCATATCACAAGGCTTTTAGGGGAAAGGGGCTGGAAAGCTCCCTGCGCCCTCATTGGTTTTAACAAATCCTAAATTTACTTTTTATTCACTGAATCTTGTAAGGGAAAAAAGGGAAAAATTTGTCAACCCAATTTTGCCCCTTTAACATACGCGTTTGGGGGTTTTTTCCCCCTAAATCATGTAGAGCAGAGCGTTTTTTGGCTTGATTTTTTTGGGAAGGCAATAAATTGGGTTTATGAGGGGGGAAAAATTCTTCCTTATGGAGAGCCCCATTTTTAAGGGTTTGTGTAGTTTTTTGTTTTCCCTTTTAAAGGCCCACTACTAGCATCTGCATATCACAAGGCCCTTTATGGGAAAGGAGCGGGGAAAGCCACTCCCCCTCTTAGTTGTAACAAATCCTCAATTACTTTGTTTTCCGAATCTTTGGAAGAAAAAAAGGAATAATTGTCAACCCAAAATTTGCTCTTTCTACATACGCGTTTCGGGGTTTTTGCCCCTCATCATGTAGGCAGAGCGATTTGGCTTGATGGTGGGAGGCAATGCAAGAAGACAGTTGCTGGCGCAAGGGGAAACACTACGAATGTTATCATTGTGGGACAGGACGGGCCACCTAACTGAACAACAACTCACGTGTCAATGTAAAAAGGAGAAGGGTCCCAATTGTTATAATTTAAACGTGTAATAGATATTAAAAATTTGAATTTAGGTGGGGACAATCAAGTAATAACTTTCAAGCCATTAATTCAGCAATGAAAATAAGTACCGTAAATGAGGTAAATGACCCAGCGGGATCCAAGAGACACATTTTTAACAGTGGGCACTTGCTCTTTCCGCAGTACAGAAAACCTATTTAGTATGTTAACGAGTCTGGTCACTAATGTGATGTTGGAAACATTTAGGTTTATATTAGCTCCATGTTGTCACAGATTAGCTGTACCTAGAAAGAACATGTAATTACAGAAAGGTCTACAATCATCAGGCTGCATGAGGCCGTCAGGGTTATGTCTGTGGCTTAAAGGAGTTGTCTCACTACAGGCTTTCAGCCTACCTCAGTGTCTGGCAGCAAAGGATTTTTGAATTCAGGGGCGTGCTTCTTGTCTGCCTCTTCTCCTCCCCCTTCCCCCCTCCCCTCAGCACACAGACAGCTCTCCTCCTCTGACTGCAGTAACTTCTATACAGCAGGGGGAGGGCCAGGGGGTTTGCTGCCAGAGTTAACCCTGTGTGTGCCTGCCTAGGTCTGCTGCTCACTGCTGGATCAGCTGCACTGTGCGGCTGCTGTGGCCGAGCTCTTGCTGCTCCTCTCCACAGAGTCAGTAGACAGCAGGGAGAGGGCTGATCTATGAGTGTGGAGAGGTCTGTGAAGCTGTGTATGCTAATAGCAGAGCAGGGGGGATGTAAAGGTTCCTATACCCCCTGCTTAGCATACAAATCTCCACGGACATCTCAAGCAACAACAAACAAACCCTGTCAGAACAGACACAGGGCAGCTGTGAAGTGTGTTACTATAATCACATCTGGGATATGAACCGTTCACATGCCCCCCTGATCTGTTCTATTAGTATAGTCAGACCTCCACAGACACATCATGATTATAGTAACACACTTCACTGCTGTCACATCGTACTGACCACAGATCAGCCTCACCCCTGCTCTCCTCAATCTGTGTAGAGAGCAGGAGGGAGCAGGCACACACAGGGTTAATCCAGGCAGCACAGCTACACAGACACAGAAGCCAGAGCCCTCCCCCTCCCCTACAGAAGCATCACATACTGTGCAGGAGGGGCTCTGTGCTCTGACCTGTATTGAGAAGCTGATGAGTCACCAGCACTGACAGCCAGTGTGATAAAAATCAACAGGTCGGCTGCTATAGTGATTTGAGGTGCTGATGCACTCCTACTACCAGGGATAACTCAAAATCAGTAGAACATTTGTAATGAACATATATTGCAAAGCTGCTTGTTTTTTTTAAAGATCTTTTAATTAAAACCCAATCATTGTAGCGAGACAACCCCTTTAAGTTCATTCAGCTCCTATAGATTCTACAATATGACACTGATTTCATAGGATCCATCCTCCAACAATTATCGATGTCTCTAAAATTGCCAAAATAGCAGATTAATTGATGATTACTCATGCGGCCAAAGCCCTTACTGTTAAATTGTAAGGGTGATGTCACCATAGGCCCCCGGGCTTCAGTGCAATATCTGAATCTGAGCTCATGTGAGTATATTAAAGGGGTTGTCCTATCTAGTTGTTTACACTCCTCACAACCTCTTCAGGCTCACGCTTCCTGTTCAGGCTTTGGGCAATTCTACAGCAGTGACTGACTTTTCGGCTCTGCCAGCTCCTATTCGGAGATGAGCCTGTTACAGGGACATCACTGACAGATGTGAAGATCAATTACACTGTGTAAGCAGGATGTCTGACTATAAACAGGCTCAGACAAGCGAACAGGGGAGACCCATAGTGGGTCCCTGCACATGGCAAACCTCCAGTAGCTTTTCAACTGCATGTGCATCCTCAGGAGAGACAGAAAGTAAAAGAAAAAGAGAAAAAAATCATGGGCCAGAATATAAGATGCATGTAGTCATTTAGGGCAGGTTCACACGGTGTATAGTGGTGCATACCTGTGCACTCCGCTATATGCCCAAAAGAAGTGCCATGTCTGCGCGCTATGTGCCCAAAAGAAGTGCCATGTCTGCGCGCTATGTGCCCAAAAGAAGTGCCATGTCTGCGCGCTATGTGCCCAAAAGAAGTGCCAGGTCTGCGCGCTATGTGCCCAAAAGAAGTGACATGTCTGCGCGCTATGTGCCCAAAAGAAGTGACATGTCTGAGCGCTATGTGCCCAAAAGAAGTGCCATGTCTGTGCGCTATGTGCCCAAAAGAAGTGACATGTCTGTGTGCTATGTGCCCAAAAGAAGTGACATGTCTGTGTGCTATGTGCCCAAAAGAAGTGCCATGTCTGCACGCTATGTGCCCAAAAGAAGTGCCAGGTCTGCACGCTATGTGCCCAAAAGAAGTGCCAGGTCTGTGCGCTGAGGAATATGCCGTAAAATCATAGCACTTAATCAGTGCTATGATTTTACTGTATTTTCAGGGCGTACCTCGGGCACATTACAACGCAATTACGCCCCACAATACGCCGTGTGAACATACCCTTACAGTACCAGAATCAACTCCACCGGTGGGCCCCAGAATAGTCTCCTCCGGTAGACCTTAGGCCCCCCAGTCCAACACTGGCAATAAAAGTGAACTAGCAGAGTTGTATTTATCATGAGAGGAAGCTTTTACTGAGAGAAAAAAAAACTTACATACTGCCAAGAAACACTGCTTGATGCTGAATGAATTTGTTATCTTTGTTGTAATCACACATAAATGTGCTCTGCAGACTTGACAGGATGCTACAAGGCTGCTCCCAAGTGAGGAACCTTAAGGCTATGTCCACACTGCACAGGAAAACGATCGTATATTCGGCGCTTTTCGTTTTTTAAAAGCGCCGCAGATACGATCGTTCGTGCGGCCCCATTGACAGCAATAGGAGAGACGAGCTGCAGTCTACACAGCTCGTCTTTTCTCTGCTCGTCTTCTGGCGCCGGCGTATTATATAACATGTTGTGTAATACGCCGGCGCTTCTCGTTTTCTTGCCGTCTTCCCATACAATACAATTGTATGGGCGACGTGAGGAAAACGAGAAGCGACCGCGGTTTTTGTACAAAGCGTGACAAAAGCCGCGGTCCTGCATCAGAGAAAAAACGCTGCTTTTGGGCTGTTTTGTTGTGCAGTGTAGACATAGTCTAAAGGTTAAAGTTTTTCTCAGTAGAAAGATAAGATCAGAAGCTGAGAAACTCAGCAGGGAGTGATGTCAACAACCCCAACACTGCTAGAGGCAAGAGCAAAGAGAGGTAGTCAGCAACTAGAGAGGCTTGTGTAAACAAGCAGGAGAAGAGAACTGCTCCAACTCTAAAATACAGCAAAACTGGAATATTGTGTTTTGTAATGGTCTTTATGTACCTTTTACAACATGTTAAACCACTTTCTGCTCCAGCCAATTTTTTTTTGTCACGTTTGTTTTTCCCTCCTTTCCTTCCCAGAGCAATAACTTTTTTTTCCCCGCGTACATAGACAACTGAGGGCTTTTATTTTGCAGGATAAAATGTACTTTCTAATGGTGTCATTCAGCGTATAATAGACTATACTGGAAAACCGCTAAAAAAATTCTAAGTGGGGCAAAATGTGAAAATAAACATACTTGCATCATGTTTTGTTTTTACAGAGTTCACTCTTCAGTATAAATGATGTGTTAGCTGTATTATGTTGATACGATTCTGGCAAACATTTACGATTTTTGACATTTGTGCCACAGCGCCATTTTCTGGGACCAATTACTTTTTTGTACTTCCACCCATGGACCGGAGCGAGAGTGCTTTTTTTGCGGACTGAAGTGTCATTTTTCTTGATATCACTGTGGGATAGATGCGACTGTTTTTGATCCCTTTTATTCACATTTTCAGGGGATGTGAAGTGACCAAAAACCCTAAATTTTTCGAAAGTTTTGAATTTTTTTTCTTCTACGATGTTCAACATATGGGATAAACGATGTTATTTGTTATAGATCAGACTTTTACGGATGTGGTGATACCAATTATGTGTAACTTTTTTATTATTTTATTTATAAAATGGCAAAAGGTGGGTGATTTTTGAAATTATAATATATATATTATATATTATATATATATATATATATATATAATCTACACACACACATTTTTTTTTTTACTTGTACTTTGAGTTCTGCAGAGGGGCTTGACCACTAGGGGGCACATTCTATAGTATAGCCTTTTGCATTGTATAAGCAATGCAAAATGGTGTACACAGATGGCGGCGATGAAAGACTTCACAAAACTTACAGCCACCATGTAAACCCATCGGCACCCCGTGATGACCGCACGGGTGCCAATTGGAGTGCGAAATAGTGCATGGTGTCTAAGGAGTTAAACAGCAGGGAATAGAGCTGGCTCCATTCCCTGCTGTTACTGGTGGGTGACACCAGCCTTCTATGTAGCAGGACCCTTACTCAGTACTCACTCATCGAATGTCGGTAAGGGATTAAAGAAAATCAATGAAATGGGAATGTTCCTTAAGGGAGTGGCCTCTTTTTGGTTTTTCGTATTCCTTATTTTTATTCCTGCTTTCCAGAAGCCATCATTTTTTTTACATTTTTCTTTTGACATAGCTACACGAGGGCTTGATATTTGGTAAAAGTTTTAGTTGTTAATGGTGTGGGTTGGTATAATGCCAGCAACACCATATTATATATTTTTTTTCATTAAGTTTTACTACTTTTAAAAAAAAAGTTTGCCGTGCATTACCATTTTCTGAGACTGATAAATTTGTTACTGTTTTATTGCTTCAGCTGTGTAAAAAATGTAGATAAGAAGATGAACAAAAAACTGCAATTCTTGTGTTTGTTTATTTTTTTTCAATTTACAGCATTCACCGGGTGGGACAAATAACGTGATATTGTATAAGATTAGACTTTTACGGACGTAGTGACGCCATTTCAGTTCATTTTTATTATTGTTTTCAATGATAAAATGGGAATCATTTTTTTTTTTTAATTTTCATTATTTTTAAAACATTTTTTGATTGCATGTACTGTATACTGCTATACTGATGTATTGCAGTATATCATCATTTGGTTGATCTTCTATTACACCCTCTTCTTTAGGCCCTTCATGGCAAATGAACAGCACTCTGCAACTGCATCACCGAGCGGTTTTATTGGCCGATAGAAGGGAGGCAAGGCATTGCTTTTAACAGCTTAGATGCCTCAGTCATGTTGACTGCAGCATATAAGTGGTTATATGGCAGGGAATTATCTGTGACCCCAGCCAATGAGAGCAGGTTCTGGCCTGAGCCCACTCCGTATACCATGACATGCAATTACCTCATAGGTTGTCAAGGGGGGGTTAAAGAATCCCAGACCAGAATTGCCTGCTAAACTGATGTTTACTGATTGCAATAACATTAAATCCAACTTCTTCCAAATCCTCGGCAAAATCCATTGCAGGAGCCTAGAGGGAAAAATCTCAGGGCAATGGGTTATTCAGACAAAAAAATGTGTTGAGTGCACAGACTTTATCGCCAGACTGCAGCTATAGAGGGATCAAGACAACATATTTAGACTGCTGTTGTAGGGGGCTTCAGACTGATGGTAACGAGTGCTCTAGACTATACAGTCAGACTGCTGTTATAGGGGGCTCCAGACTCCACAGCCAGACTGCTGTTATAGGGGGCTCCAGACTACACAACCAGACTGCTGTTTTTGGGGGCCCCCAAGAAAAAAACCAGATGTTTTTTTAAAAGGGGGCTCCAAACCCTTATGGGGCCCAGGGGATTTGCTGTTATAGGGGGTTTCCGGGGATACACGGGCCAGACTGCTGTTATAGGGGGCTCCGACTCCACGGGCCGGGACTGCTGTTATAGGGGGCTCCCCCTATAAGCCGACTGTGTTTAGGGGGCTCCAGACTAACAACCAGATGCTGTTATGGGGGGGCCCCCAAATATAAGCCAGACTGTGTTTTTATAGGGGGCTCCAGCCCTAACAGCCAGACTGTTTTTTTAGGGGGCTCCGGACTACCCACCCAGACTGCTGTTATAGGGGCCCCGGACTCCACACCCCGGGGATGCTTTTAAATGGGGGCTCCAGACTCCACGGCCAAAAGTGTTTTTTAGGGGGCCCCCAGACTACACAGCCAGACTGTTGTTATAGGGGGGCTCCGACTATAAAAGCCAAAATGCTGAAAGGGGGGCTCCAGACACCAACCCAGACTGAGTTATAGGGGGCCCTCCGATTTTCCACAGTTTGGACTTGGCCTGTTATAGGGGGCCCCAGACTCACCCCAAAAGCCCCTTTCCCCCCTTTGTTTTTCCAATAGGGGGCCCCAAACCCTTAACAGCCAGGACTGCTGTTATGGGGGGCCCCCAGACTCCACAGCCAGACTGCTGTTATAGGGGGCTCCAGACTAAAAACCAGACGGGCTTTTAAAAGGGCCCCCAGATTCACAGCCGGGCTGCTTTTAATGGGGGCTCCGGGGAATACACAACCGGGATTTGCTTTATAGGGGGCTCCAGACAAATTACCCAGACTTTTTTTTTTATACCTGTTAAAAGAATTTATGGCCCTCCAGACTAACAGCCAGACTGCTGTTAACTGGGGGGGGGAAGGGGGTTAATAACAGCCAGATTTGCGCCTATAGGGGGCTCCGATAAACCAGATTGCTGTTAAAAGGGGCCCAGACTACAAAACCAACGGGTTTATGGGGGGCTCCAGATACAAGCCAGATGCTGTTATAGGGGGCTCCAGATTTAAAACAGCCAGACTGCTGTTATAGGAGGCTCCAGACTATACAGCCAAAATTTTTTTTCCCCCCAATCCCCTGTGAAGGGGGCTCCAGATTACACACCAGACGGGTGTTTATTGGGGAAGGCTCCAGATTTTTACCCAGACGCTGTTTTAGGGGGCCCTCCAGATCCACGGGCCGGGATGTGTTATAGGGTCCCAGATTTAACAGCCAGACTCTGTTTTTGGGTCAAAACTAACAACAGACTGCTGCTAAAGGGGGTTCCGGGAACCTAAAACAAAAGCCCCCCCCCCCCCCCCCCCCCCCCCCCCGGTTTAGGGGGCTCCAGACTTTTAAGGGGGCCAGACTAAAATTTTATAAGGGCCCGGGACTCCAAAAAGCAGTTCGGGTTTTTGGGGGCCCCAAAGACTCAAAACCAGACGGGCTTACATGAAAAGGGTTTCCCGGGGCCCCTTAAATACACAGCCAGATTCTGAATAGGGGGCCCCAAAAGCCAGCTGATTTTGTTTTTGGGGGCCCCAAATACAAAACCAGACTTTTTTTTAAGGGGGAGCCCGGGGACAAACCCAGCCAGACCGGGTTATAGGGGGGCTCCGGGACTTTTTTATACAGCCCAGACTGCGTTTGTTCCGGGGCCAAGACTAAAGGCCAAACGATTCTTTATAGGGGGTTTAAGACTACCCAAAACCAGATGCTGTTAAAAGGAGGGGCCCCAAAATACCCACCCGACTGCGGGTTATCCCCCCCCCCCCCAAAACCCCCCCCCCCCACCCCCCCCCCCCCCCCCCCCCCCCCCCCAACCCCCCCCCCCGATCTCCCCAACCCCCCCCCCCCCCCCCCAACCCCCCCCCCCCCCCCCCCCCCCCCCCCCCCCCCCCCCCCCCCCCCCCCCCCCCCCCCTAACCCCCCCACCCCCCCCCCCCCCCCCAAGCGAGCACCAAAAATTGATTTAAAAAAAACCCCCCCAAATTCCCCCCCCCCCCCCCCCCCAACCCCCCCCCCCAAAGAAGGGAATTTCCAGAATTTGTTAAGGGAGGCCCCAGATTTCCCGCCGGGCTTTGGGAAAAAAAGGGGCCTTTTAAAACTACAAGCAGACTTTTTTAAAAGGGAGGGTTCCAAAAGAACTTCTTTAAAGGGGGGTTCTAGACTCCCAAGCCGGGACTGATTTATAGGAGGGTTAAAAGGAAGAAAGCTTTATGGGAGCGCTCAAAGACGAAAAAGGGCCAGTTCGGGTTTAGGGAGGCCCCGGATCCCAGCCAGGGGGGGGGGGGGGGGGGGGGGGGACTTTGAAATGGGGAAAGGTTACCAGGCGTTAAGGGGACGCTCTAATAACCCCAGCCGGCTTCTTTAAGGGAGCGTTTTAAAGTACCCACCCAGCCCTTCCTGTTTTTAGGGAGCGCTTAAAATACACAGCCAAAACTTCTTTTCTTGGGACCGCTCTGGCTACCCACCCCCCCGCCTTTTTTTTATGGGGAGCGCTCTAAATACAAAAGCCAGATTCTTTATAGGGAGCGCTTGGATTTCCCCCACCCGGGACTTCTGTTACAGGGAGCGCTCTAGACTACACGCCAGTTTTCTTTTTATAGGGGCCCCCGCTCTAAAACTACACAGCCAGACTTCTGTTATAGGGGAAGGCTCTAACTACCCAGCCGGATTTCTGTTTTTGGGGAGGTCTAGGACAAAACCCCGACTCCTGTTATGGGGAAAGCGCTCTGGGCTACCCAGCCGGGGACTGCTTTTTTATGGGGAGCGCTCTAGACTCCCCCAGCCAGATTTCTGTTTTGGGGAGCGCTCTGGACTACAAAGCCGGGGGACGTTTGAAAATAGGCGGCGCTCTAGACTAAAATGCCAGATTTGTTATAGGGAGCGCTCTGGATTTACACAGCCAGATTCTGTTCAGGGAGCGCTTAGGTACAAACCAGACGGGCCTGTTTATGGGACGGCTCTAGACTACCCAGCCAGACTTCTGTTATAGGGAGCGCTCTAGACTACCCAGCCAGACTTCTGTTTTTAGGGGGGGCTCTGGGACTACCCAGCCGGGATTGTTTTAGGGGGGGCGCTCTAGACAACCCAGCCAGACTGTTTGTTAAGGGAGCGCTCTAGACTACCACCCAGATTTCTTTAAGGGAGCGTTTAAAGACTACCCCCCGGGACTGCTGTTATGGGGCGCTTAGAACCCCCCCCCCCCCCACCCCCCCCCCCCCCCCCCCCCCCCACACCCAAAACTGCTTTAAAAGGGAGCGCTCTGACTACCCCAGCCGGGGACTTCTTTTTAAGGGAGCCCCTCTGGATTTCCACCAGCCTGCCCCCCCCCCTTTTTTAGGGAGCGCTTTTTGGCTACCCAGCCAAAATTCCCTGTTACAGGGAGCGCTCTGGGACTACCCCCCGACTTTGTTATAGGGAGCCGCCCCCTTAGACTACAACCGGGAGGTTTTTTTATAGGGAGCCCCTCTAGTTTCCCACCCAACTTCTGTTTCCGGAGCGCTCTGGACTACCACCCAAAATTTCTGTTAAGGGGAGCGTTAAAATACCGCCAGACTTTTTTATAGGGAGGGGCTCAGACTACCAGCCGATTTCGGGTTTTAGGGGGGCCGGCTCTAGCCCTACCACCCAGATGCTTTATAGGGAGCGCTCTGGATACCCAGCCTGATTTTTTTTTTTTTTTTAGGGAGCGCTAAAATTACCCAGCCAGACTTCTGTTACAGGGAGCGCTCTAGACTACCCAGCCAGACTTCTGTTATAGGGAGCGCTCTAGACTACCCAGCCAGACTTCTGTTATACGGAGCGCTCTAGACTACCCAGCCAGACTTCTGTTACAGGGAGCGCTTAAGGGGACTAAACAGCCAGATTCTGTTTAGGGGGCCTTTTTAAGCTAACCCAGCCAACTGCTGTTTGGGGGCCCTCTAGACTACACAGCCGGGACTTCTGTCATAGGGGGAGCGCTTAGATACACAGCCAGACGCTTTATGGGAGGCACTATAAGTTTTAAAGGGGGGGGGGGCAGACGGCGGCAATAGGGGGCACTCTAGAGTACACAAATAGACTACTATTATAGGGGATGCCCTACGCTGCCATAATAGGGGAACATTTCCACATCCAACCACCATGAGTGATTTCGTTCCTATAAATAATGTCACACTGAGGTTGGGCAGACAAGACACTGTATTCTCATGGCTCTATTCCATTGTGGAAAATGTGATCCTCCCTGTAAGCCTTGCCTTCATCCCAATAATGCCCCAGCTAATAAAATTATATGAAACCTCGAAAAAATAATGAAAAGTGATTCCCCTTTTGCACAAAATAGGTGTATGTGACTGTACTCATCACCAGTACCGGCCCGACTCCTCACCTTGCCCGACCAGTTCTGTCAGTTTGATCCCTGCACAGCTCTCAGCACGCCTCACTATTTTGCAAACACATTTTAAAAAAAAGAAAAAAAAACTTTTGGGGACAAGGGTTCTACCCCTAGAATTACAAAAAAAAAAAAAAACCCCTTCCTCCCTCAGATACATTATCATAGTACTGCACAATAAAACCTCCAGAAGTAACTTCTGGCTACAATGTTGCTAAAGAAATGAATTATAAACAAATAAAGTTTGGATTTTGTGAAAAGTAAAAAAACCAATAAAAAAAAAAAAGTTGGATTCTTAGTTCACACGTTTTGATAAAAAAAAAATGCTTTGCCACCCCGGTTTGGAGCAAAAAGATTTTTTGATCAAAATGTGAACAAGGGGGAATTAAATTTTTTTTTTTCATTTTTTATAGATAGCAAAAGGGTTTTTTTTGGGGAAATTTCAATGTAAAGTATAAAACAGGCACTTATATGACAATGGTAGAGAAATGATGGTGGTGGGGGTATGGGTTTGCCTAGGGGGATGGCTGAATGGTAACGCACAGATGTAGCAGAGCCAAGTGTGTCTTTGGGACAGACGAGTGATTTTTGATACAATTAAAGTATTTTTTTGCAAAAAAAAGTTTAGGGACAAACTATTGCAAAAAAAAATTATTCCTGTGAACAAGCAATGCAGCAAATTCAGCTCTGCTACATCCTGATGTGGAAAAACTAAGCAAGTGATCCAAACAACCTACTTATCTCGCTCTTCCACACTACGATCCTCCCCCTTGGGGTCTTTAAATTGGAAAATCCCCCTGTAAATCCATCCCTCTGCTTATTTGAAGCTTGACAAGGGCCCTGGGGGGGGGAGCACCACACCAAAAAAACAAATGCTTGGCAATAATGCTAACACGCCCAAAAAAAAACCCCCGAAATCCCCCAATCTGTTACTCAAATTTTTTCAAGTTCAGCCTCCTCTCCTGCTGACTAACAGCGAAGGGAGACATCTCCTCAACGCTTCACTTCTGCGCTGATCTCCATCTTCAAACATCCCAAGTTCAAAGAGTTATTTTAAAGGGACCTTGCTGTTTTTTCTCCTGCAGGGTGACACCATGGATTGGGTTTCACAAGCAGGTTGTTTGTGCTACTTAAAAAGCAAGCAATGGCAAGAAGATGGGACTGTATTATGTAGTAACAGGTTTGTGTGAACTAGCAGAGGTAGAGGAGGAACAGCTAAAGATTTTAAAGGAGTGATATGTCGGACTGAGGTTTCTGGGGCCCAACTTTTTTTTTTTTTTTTTGAAGCCCTAAGAACGTGCAACTAACACCAAAATTCACAAAAAAAAGTGCAACACAAGTGCCACAAAAAACGTTTTATCAGGATAGGTTATCGCAGACCCATACTAAAAAGTAATGGGCCCCCCATATACTAGAATGCAAAAATGTATCCCTGCCGGGCCAGAAGGTCCCGACAGGAATACCGAAACGTAAATTTTCCCTGGAAGCAGGGGAAAGGGGGAAAGGGAATGCTCCCTCACCGAGCCCAGAAGGCATCCGCATAGGGTTCACACAAATGGCCTTACTGCCGAAGCAGCGGAAAATTTAAAGCTACACTTGGGTCAGAATGGCTGCCACACAAACCTCAACCAAGTGCAGTCTTTTAAAACCCCAACTCTGAAGAGT
>JAODAL010022960.1:0-63644 GCA_025379985.1 Phyllomedusa bahiana | reverse complement strand
TTGTGTATTGGCTCTAAATCCCCCTTATGTTGACTGCGAAGAACGCAGACCAGGGTAAAGGTAGTGCCTGAGCCAGACTTGTGGTATTAGCTCTACACTGTGGGGGCAGAGTTATCAAGGCAGTTGCGCCAGAACTCTGGCTCAATATGTGGCAAAAAACAGCTTTTCGCCACATTTACTATGTGTTTTAGACAGTTTCAGACACTTCTGAAAGGGGGCATGGCTTCGTAAAAGGGGGCGTGGTTTTTTGGAAAGGGGTATGGCTTAAATGCAACAAAAAATGTGCCATAATCTGCGACCAAATTCTGGCGTAAAAGTAAGCCAACTTAAAGATGGTACAAACTTAGACTAGACAGTTCTAACTTGCACCATATTTATCAACACTATGATAAATGTGGCGCATTGTAAGACTGTCTAGTCTAAGTTTACACTGTCTAAAAGTAAGACACTATTGATAAATCTGCCCCTGCGCCTGTATGTATGACCTCCAGAAGAACAGGTTCACACATTCTGGGGCAGTCTATACTACCTTAAAGCGATTTAGAACTAGTCTATCAGCGCCAGGATTCATACATGTTGCCCTAATTAGAGTTAGGCACATAAGAAATACCCACCAGACCACTCTAGTAGCCTGTAAACAAGAACTGGTTAGAAATCCTTGAAATTTCCTCCAAACTACAGCACATAAAGGCATAAGTTACACTCCTATGTTGTAGAATTCATGTTACCGCAAACATACCATAATTACTCCCAGGCACCAATTTTTTCTACAGTGACCATCTGCTTTTGCACCTTTGCTTAATTATTTCTGCACCTAAATGGTTTTCATCAATGTTCAGATGAGGCGACTAAAGTTGTTATTGTTTTGTAAAAATGTGGCAATGGCCTGAAAATTTAGTTAAAATATAAAAAAAATATGGAAAACAAAAGCCTGTGCTCTTGTGATCACTTCTCTTGTCTTTATTACATTCCAACATTAATGACGAGTCTGTTTACTCAGGTCACCAATGAAGCCAAGCCCTGGCTCCTTTGGTCTTGTGCCATATACTGCTAAGACCAGTGATGGGGGTGTGTGGACCCATCATTGATGAAGTCAAGTTACCAGGCCAGGCAGGGAGGACCAGAGTGGCTGCACTGAATCCAACAAGGATTACACTGGGTAGTATGAACGCTAAGGGGATATTCACACGACACAGAGTATTTTAAAGAGTAAATTTCCTATTCAAATTCTGCTTCAAAAAACGCTTGATTAGAGGCGGGTTTGAAGATTTTGAAAATAAAATTCTCGCCGTCTTAGGTGTGTTTTTTTTACGCGGTTTTAGGTTTTAATTAATACTACTATATATATATAGTGTAGTACATATATATATTTTCTCCAACCCTAAACTAACCTGCAATACACACTGTATACATACCTCCCAAATGTCCCTATTTTGGAGGGACAGTCCCTGTTTTTCACCATTGTCCCTCTTAGCTCTATAAATGTCTTTCTTTTTCATTTGGGTAATAGATTTGCGTCAATAAATTGACTATGTTGCTTTAAAAAAGTAACAACTTACTAACTTAAAAGTTGGCATGTATGTGTTTGGGTGTGGTTAGAGGTAGATCTATGTACTGCAAAGAGAAATCACAGACACGAAGCGCAACTCCTCGTGCAAATAAAGTTTTAAATTACAGGAGTAATAAATATAAAAGAGCTTCTCACCTATTTAAGTTGTGCAAATGAAATGGCACAACTCATATTTGGGCATACGTGAATATCCAACCTCTAGGGTTATGGCCGAGCTGCCTCCTGCTGAATCGCGATGCTCCTCCACAGAACTTTTTGGTGAGCTCCGGTTTCAAATGGTCGGAGTCTCAGTGAAACGTGTTGTGTTTTAAAGCGCTGCTGTAATAAATTATAGACAATGTTATATGGTCAGGTACCAAGTGTCTTTTGTTTTTACATTGTATTTTTAAACTATAGCCTAGAACGCTTTTTATACCTGCATCCAGTTTATTTCCATACGTTTTTTTGGAATAAACCAACCCGACCGGTGTGGTTAGAGGTGTGGCACGGTATGATGTCATGTATTTGGGCGTGGTTAGAGGCATCACATGATATGTCCCTCTTTGCAAGCTCTATAGGTTGGGAGGTATGTGTATATTCCCCCCCACTGCCAGTATTTATTATACCCACTGCATATATCCCCACACTGCGAGTATATATTATACGCACACACTGCCAATATACACAGTGCTGACATCCATACCATACACTAGAAAGAAGTGACCAGAACTTAATTTTGCTGGCCATCTCCTCAGCCACAGTCCACCAATAACACCCGTCACCCACAATACACGTGGGTATATGGTAGTGATAGGTGGCGGTATTATTTAGTATTTGTATATTGTTGCTTGACAATATTGGTCTGGGTATACTGGTTTGGTCAGTAACATTATAGTAGTGGTATTTGCTGGACCTTGTATATGAACTGACCCACAAAATACAGATAAACTTTACCTTGTAAAATCCAGCAAGAACTAAATCCAAAAACAATGGCACAGTTGCATTTTTTTTTCTTGTGACCCCAGAAACATTTCTTTCTTTTTCCGGGGTGGCGATGGTTGTGGGTCGGGAGATGGGTGGGGCTCTGTCGAGACTGCTGGGAAGGGGGGGCGTAGCAGGGGCTTGGGTCGTCCGGAAGGCGAAACCTGAGATGGAGTGGGGTGGGGCCCAGATGCTTCAGCTGTATGGGGCCCCAAAATTTCTGATGGCGGCTTTGTGCTTGGAGGCCTCTCATCTCCATACAGCCCTGCATACAACCTCTGTTCCCACTTCCAGCTGTGACACGTAGGTGAGTACAAAGATCCAGCTTGTGCTGGAGCGGATTTTCGGCACAAAAACACCTCAAAATATGCTCCACACTTCCACACTTTTGTGTGCTGCGTTTCATGGCGAAAATCTAATCCTCATTGTTTCCTATGGGGATTTTACTTGTGTAAATGCCTCAAGAGTTGACAGGGCATCTCAAAATACTTGCCGTAAATACGCTTATAAAATCCACATTGTGTGGATTTTACATTGGAATCACTCAGAGGTGTGCTTGAATGTTGTTTAACGCTTATTATGGGGCATATTTCAGTGCAAAACATGCCCTAAAATAAACGTCTAAAAATGTTGTGTAAACATTACCTTAAGATAGGTTGAATTGGCTGATTTGGCTTCTGAATCTACAGCAAAATCGGTGTCCAATCTGATTGCAATCCACTTCACATTATTTCCAATGGAAAATTAGCCTCTCAGTGCACAAAACAAAAAAAACACACAAACACAAGGCCAAACTCACAGCTGAATGGGGATACATTGAACCATTCCCAATAAGGGGCCATTCACACGGCTAATTTTGGGCACAGATTCCAGCCATATTGCGCGCCATATTTGCGCTGCAATACGGCTGGAATCCGTTCCAGCCATTACAGTAATCCATAGTTCTCATAGAGAACTATGGATTCTGTCTCTCCTCCCCGCTTGAGAAAGTGACATGTTCATTATCCCGGCGGGATACGCGCCGTGGATAATGCATGTCTATGGGGCTGGGGAGCTGCGCCCCCGCCCCTTATTCAAGCTGTAATTGCGGACGAAATCCATCCCGCAATTACGGCTTGAATAAGCCGTGTGAACCGGGCCTAAGAGGCAACAAGCCCCAGTGCAACTTATACAAGTGCAACTGGATAATGAACAATTGCTCACACACCCCTATCCACTCGGGGGGCAGTACCCAGGCAAAAAATTGCACTAGATACTAATTCACAGCAGTATGCAGAAAAGCCACAGCAAATAACTCGGGGGAGGCTGCACAAATGCAAAAACGATGTGAAACAATCCCCAAGAAGGGGGCACTGCCAGCATGCTAGTTGCATATAAATAAGACTTTTGAGGGATGCCAGTCACCCACTAGTATGTGGTACACCATACTCACTCACAACCAGTTTATACGCCTGTACTATACAAGTGGGCTAAACAGGCATATAAACTGGTTATGAGTGAGCATGGTGTACCACACGCTAGTGGATGACTGGCATCCCTCAAAAGTTCTTATTTATATGCAACTAGAATGCTGGCAGTGCGTTTTTGAATGTGTGAGCAATTGTCCATTATTGAGCTGCACCTGTTAAAGTATATCCCAGGTAGCATTAGGGCTTTCTGCCTCTTAGGGTATGTTCACACGGCGTGTTAGATCCGACCCTAAACGGACCCAAACCTGAGTGATCGCCGGTGCGTGTTTACCTGCGTCTTTCTGATGCGTCTTTCGGATGCGTTCAAAGAATTGTCATGTCAATTAATGATGCAAAAGACGCAGCAGACACCTTATTTAAACTATAGGGTGCGATCCTGCTGCAGCCAAAATGCATCCAAACACACACCTGTGTTTTGGACGCAGCGATTTTGGATGCATTTTTCGGATCAAACACGGATCCAACATGCCGAGTGAACATACCCTTACTGAGAATGGTTTAATAAATCCCCACTGAGCTGTGAGGATGGCCTTGTGTTTGTGGGTTTTTTTCAGTGCACACAACGTTGACATTCTTGAGACAGATTCAGCACTGAGTTGTCAATGCTGAAATGTTACTTAATATATGGAAGAATCTCATCTAAATTCAGCATTTAATCCACTTCAAATCCATGTGGATTTTAGATGTGGATAAAATACTGATTCAGCGCTATCATTTTCAGAGTTGAAAATCAGCTGTGTGAATATACCCTTATTTTATTTTAACATATTCACAAGCTGTAGCCAAATAAGTCAAACAAACCCTTATAGAAAAGGCATACAGATAAAACTAAAACATGATCTTTATTTTTGTTGTGAGAGCAATGTCATATATTAAACACTACATGGCATTGTAATGCACAGGAGAATTAGAGGGTATTACCTAATACATTGCTATTCTGATTTTACTTCACTTCAGAGATAGAGCAGTTCCCATTTCCTGCTTGTTCCTACCAGCTCCTCTAGGTTACCCCCCCCCCCCGCTCTATCAGCTGTGGCTAAGATGGTGATGTCACTCCCTGCTGTGTCTTATCAGCAGCACAGGAGCTTTTCTATATTTCTTATTGGCAAACTTTAACACTTTGGAGTTCTGCCCTGCTGTTTAGAACCCCCAATCACCAATATCCCTCTAACAGGCTCAGCTAGGAAAAACAGAGCTGAAATGTCAGTCAGTGCTGTAGAACTGCCCACAACCAAAACAAGTAGTGTGAGCCTGAAGCTGGCTGTGCAGAGCAGGCTCTGAGAAACAGCATGGAGAGAACACCCCTTTAAGGGTCTGCTCACACGGCTGATTTTCAGTGCTGAAGATTTCTGATCCCACGTGTAAAAGTCACACTGATTCAGCGCGGATTTTAGACATGGATTTTTAATTATAGACGTGGATTTGATGTTGCATTTTGAGGCAGATTACTGTATGAGGATTCAGCTGAATCTGCCTCTAGAATTGACTTCACAATATCAGCGTTGTGTGCACGGAGATGCTGATTTTCCATTGGAAACAGTAGGAGTGGAGTGCAGTCTTGACGTGCATTCAGCATCAGTGTCCAAATCAGCTAGATGAACGTACCCTAAGGGCGTGTTCTCACGGCACAGCACAAATACCGGTCAGTTTGCCGGCCGGTATTTGTCGTGTTTTGCGGCCGTCCCCACGGCCGCAGGGGGGGCGGCTTTTCTCCGCGATGAGCCCTCCCCCTTCACATTGGCTTGCACAGATTCCGTCCATAAACTGGACGGAAGATTGTGCAAGCACAATGTTTTGCGGCCGGACTGCGGGCGGAAAAAACCGCCAGACGGAAAACCCGTGCAGTGGGGACTGCTGCATGGGTTTTCCATAGAGCACCATTGTGCTCATTTTCGGTCGGTCTTTCAGGCGGTCTGAAAAACCGCAAACCGGCCGAAAACCCGTGTCGTGGGGACATGCCCTAAGATGGAACCTGAAAAAAAGTGTAAAATCTCCCTTTTATGCAAGTTTTCTGTAAAGGGAACTCCCATAAAAGTAAATGAAAACAGCTGCAAGTGCACAGCCATTTTTTTTGTTCCATGTGGCTGGAGTGGAAACAGGACAGGATTTTGTGGGACCAGATGGTAATACCATTTTAAATTCTACCAACTCTAATATTAAAACAACTGACACTCTTATGTATCCCACAAAAAGGGAAGAAAAAAATATTACTAAACTATACATTAAAAAAAATTCAATTTATTTTGAGGATATGTTCACATGTGGTGTAATATCAACAGATTTTCATGCAGAATATCAATATTGTTTACAGTAGCAGCAATGTGGATGAAATGTTAACAAATTTCATCCATCTGCTGTGAAGCAAATCTGCATGGAAGCAACATGGAAATGTACATATGGGGTGGATTTTAAATCTATAGCATGTTAATTTATGGTGAAGAAACACTATGGATTTGTTTTCCCATGAATTTTAATTTGGGAAATCAAAACCCGCTAAATATCCACAATGAAATTGAAACTGCAATTGCTGATTTTAGACACATTGAGGCACACTTACTGTTGTTGTCTAAAAGGGAGGCAGCATAAACTTAGAAAGAAAGTCTAAAATTGTGCCAGATTTATGAGAGTGTCTCAGGGTCACATAAACTTGGTGCATGTTTAGCCATGTATAGCTTTTTAGGACAAACTACTAGTTGGATTACCTTGCACCAAAATTATAAGTCAGAATTTTTCTTCAATTCTGGTGCAGAATATTGCATTAAAGCCATGCCCCCTTGTCCATGACGTCATACCCATGTTTGGTTAAGCCAAACCCTTTTTGGCAACAGTGGCAAAAAGTATTTAAAACACATAATAAATGTGTCCAAGCCAAAAGGCACCACTTTTTAGCCCCTCTGTTTTTTGTTTTTTTAAATAAAAATTATGTTTACACATTTGACACCAAACAACTGCAGTGGGAAATCCACACCATATACTCAGCATTTCCATCCTGAGTGTACCAAAAGGTAAAAATTTTGATTGGGCTTAATGGCCCAAGACCAATCTGCTCCCAAAAAACCTGCCTAGTTACCTTTTATAGTTAATAAGGTTGAAAAAAGACTTACGTCCATCAAGTTCAGCTAAGATGTGGATAAAGGGAGAGAGATAGGACATTTTTAATCTTCATTTCCCCTAGTGATGAAGACTTGGAACCCATAAAACAAGAATCAATCTGCCCTAAATGAATATTTAATTTCCGCTCCCAAAATTGTCATCAGACTGGATCTAGATTTAATACTGCTACATAAGTATTGATATTTTTTGTTTCAGGTAGTCATCTAAGCCTTTCTTGAAACCCTCCACTGTTCCTGCTGTTCCCAGCTCCTCAGGCGGCTTTTCCACAGATTTACATTTCTTAGAGTGAAGAAGGCTTTTCTCTTCTGGAGGTTGAATCCTTTTTCCTCTAGACGAAGGGTCCTCTTGTCTTTTGAGGGGGTTTTACATGAAGTAGATTTTAACCATACTTTTTGAAGGTGCCATTTATATACTTATATAAATTAATCATGTTTTCCCATTGTCATCTTTTCTCAAGACTAAATAAGTTCAGTTCTTTTAACCTTTTCCCTTATTTTTCCCTTTTTTCCCTTATTAGTTTGGTTGCTCCTCTTTGCACTCTCTCTAGCTCCATTACCTTCTTTCTATAAACTGGAGCCCAAAACGTAACCACATATTCCAAGTGAGGTCGCACCAATGCTTTATACAGCAGTAATATCCATGTCCCATGAGTCCATGACTCTTTTAATACACACCAATGTCGTACTGGCCTTAGAGGCAGCTGATTGACATTGTGCTGTTCTGCAGATCCTTCTCAACAAGTGATTCTTCAAAAAAACAGATCAGGTTGGTCTGACAACTTCTGTCCTTAGTAAAACCATGCTGGCAATCACTTATGTTATATTCAGCCACATATTCCCGTATATAATCCCTTATGAGCCCCTCAGATAGTTTCCCCACAATAGATGTTAAATGTACTGGTCTATAATTACCTGGACAAGACCTAGAACCCTTTTTAAAGATGGGAACCGCATGTGTCTTGCAACAGTCTCCTGGCACTATACCAGTCACCAGGGAATCTCTAAATATCATGTACCGGGACACAGAGATAACTGAGCTGAGCTCTTCAAGAACTCTTGAGTGTAAGCCATCTGAGCCTGGAGCCTTGTTCACATTCGGTTTATTTAACTTGGCTTGGACAATTTCTACACAGTTGATGTATTAATAGTACTTGCACCTCCTACATTCGCACTTACCCTGCCCCCATCAGCAGCGACCCTGCCCCCATCAGCAGCGACCCTGCCCCCATCAGCAGTGTCCCCAGTCACTGGATTTCTGTTTTTTTATGAGTGACCCCAGCCACATCAGCTACTGTCTCCTCGTTTGTATATTCAGAGCTGAAGACCCTATTTAGTAGCTCTGCCTTCTTCTGTTCTCCAGTGAGCAGCTCCCCATTACTGCTATTTACGGGTCCTACATGCTCAGACGTTGTTTTTGGCATTTATATATTTAAAGAAGTTTTGTTGTACAGGATTCCCTTGGACACCTTGATCTCAATAATAATGGACAGGATAAATGTCCAATTTGGCATCAGGTACAACTGTTCAATAGGGGCACAATAAACCCCTGTGCTAATTTTGGAGTCAGAAAAATATTGGAATCATTTTTCACTACTGTGAAGGGCTCCTAAAAAGTGGGAGAGTATGAAGTTAACATAAAGAGTTAAGGCACATTTTTATATCAAATCTGTCCAGATCTGTAACATGGCACCTACAGAGATCTATGGTAGTGTACATCTGAATATGCCTCTGACTTAAATAATGAGTGCTGTATTACGAAGGTATAGGCTGCCATACTAAAACACCACGTGGCGAAAGATGGAATTGGACATGGTTTTGTTGTATGCACGAGACCTTCTACTTCTCTATTACAACTTTCATTACATATTACAAACTGTAGTGTGTAACTGGCTGTAACGTTGGTGGTGTGGATTCACTGGATCAACGCAAGTGGTGATGTAAGCCACGTGAGGGAGTGTTCTAAGTAGCCTCCCGTTTTTAACCAGAGCCCGCCACAAGGCAGGTGGGAAACTGCCTGGTCACTACCCCTGATGAGACTTGCTGATGGTGGTGGCCGGGATGTAGTGAGATACAGAATTGTTAGGTGGAGACGTAGTGGTGAGCAGGCGGTGAGGTCTGGGCAGATGGCAGGCAACGAGGTCAGAGGTAAAGAGAGGGAATTGGTACATAGAAATGGTAGAAACAAGAATATAATGCTTTCACTAAGGGCACAGTGACTCGTGACACTGACATATAGGTCTGAAGTGATAATGCTTCTTCTTGTGGAGATAACGAGCAGGCATGGTGTCTTATAGACCATGCTGGGAACAAGTAATGCAAATTAGCTCTTTTCCAGATGGAAGGAAACTGGCTCTTTAGTGCCACCTATTGGAAGAAACTAGCTTGTACGTCAGTGTCCTACCAATAAATGAGCTTTGAGAATTGGAATTAATCAGTAAAACTAAAATCTTCTCGATAGGAAAAAGGACCCACCAGAAGACAGCCATTTTGTTTCTTGGCCCCTCATCAGGGCAGGATGCTGGTTGCCTTGGATCTGCAAGGAAGGAAGTGATCCTTCTAGTGCCAACTAAAGAAAGTAGTCACCAAGGCTATTTAATGGGTTGGTCATTGATTTGCAGGATAGTTATCTCCAATAGGTGGCACTCGAAAGCTAATTATCTTCCTTCTGCAGCACAGCTATTATTTCGGAAGCTTGCATATTGAAAACAAACAGATGTGAAGTCGAATATGGGCTTTACCTTGGGTTCACCCAGTGAACCCTGTGTGTAACGTTCATACATGTGGTTTTACCATTGTGACATTGCAATATTTATTTCAGTGACACAAAAATTGCAGTTATATGGCTTGTGGCTATTATAAAAAAAATGCCTCAAAACTTTCTTAGCTCAGAATGGAGAGCCAGTTGTTGTTGTTGCACATAACTCTCCATTCTGTTCTATGGGAGTTCCCAGTACAGGTGATAGGTGAGTTCAGCTGTACTTAGATCTCCCATAGAACAGAATGAAGAGTCAAGCACAAGAGCAACCAGCTATCTATTCTGAGCGGAGACTTTCAGGGGTCCATTACCAAGATAGGTGCAGGACCTAGACGTTGTACCTTTGCCTATCAGACATTAATGGCATATACTATCGATGTGCCATCAAAGTGCATGGTAGGAACACCACCCCTTTAAGGCATAGCTCCACTGACTATGCTCCTTATCGTTATAAACAATAACTACATAAAGTCTCTCTTGTAGGTGCAGCACTTTTATCACCACATTAAATACCACCCTTTGTTTTCTATCAGTAAGCCAGTTGCTTACCCACTTGCACACATTTTCCCCCAGTCCAAGCATTCTCATTTTACTTACCAACCTTTTATGTAGCACAGTATCAAATGCTTTAGAAAAATCCCGATATATGACATCCATATAAATAGCATAGGTTTCTGCCCTATTCCATATTTTTAATTTTTTTTGCACTTTGCAGATGTACACAGGAGTACAGCAGTGAAGTACAAAAGGACACACTTTTAGCCTCTATAAGGTTATTTAATTCTATGGATACATTTCGCTTATACATCGGGAGCTTTTCTGGTCCAGCCTTACTCCATTAAATGTAACAAAATATGTAATGATTTTTTCCCCATAGAAATTCAAAATAAAAAAACCCTTTGGCTGCGTCCACACTACAAGGGACACAATACTCATGTTATTCTGAATGCGAAAACGGTGTGGTCCGACAAGTATTTTGAACAGTTTTTTTTAATGTGGATTTTGGTCTTTTTTCTGCCAGATTTGCAGTCAGAAAACGAGTCCCATTCATCTCTATGGTGTTTTCGGCACGGATTTGACAAAGAGATGTTGTGAGGCTTTTTTTACCACAAATCTGGAGGAAAGAATTAACCTGTTCCAAGTTTTCTGCGAACATTCGACTTTTCAATTGGAGTCTATGTGGATGGTTTACAATGGGATTTTTTATAGTTTTGAAGCCCGAATCTGTGCAAAAATCTGACGGTTAAAACATGTTGTGTATTCGGGCCCTTTGTATGCAGGCATAGAAATAGGCGTATTGATGTCCAGTAATCCCAGTAGAAATGTATAGATTCCCTGTTATGACTTCATATAAACCAGAGCTATAATACATCTGTGTTCATGAGGCCTCAGATTAATGGGGCTAATACATTGTTGTAGCTGAGCTCCATTATTACATATTGGCTAAAGCTGTTACACCAAGTTTAGCACCTACAATAGGAGTAATTGATCCACATCTGGGCCTATTGTTTCCTACATTGTGATAAACGGCATATCTTGGAATGGTCTTCTGTTTTACTTCCTTTACCGCTAAGAAAGTGTAGCAGTTTGTCCCCTGCAGGTATAAAGTTACGCCATTTCACACCCTCCTACAGACAAGCTGCAGCGTGCAGTCAAGTTCAACAACCTATGGATGAGACTCAGCCTGGGACTCTCAGACCTTATCTTTCAGGTAAAAGAATGAGAGTTGTAAACATCAGCGAATTAGAGGGCGGAGCTGAGCTCTTTTAGGAATTTCTATCACAATGTGTCAACAAGGCTACCATTCAAAACCTCCAAAGGTTTTCTATACGAGCTGTGATTATATCTGGGCTTTAAAGCATTCTGGGGAGATGGGTGCTGTGATTTTCACAAGGTAGAACACGTCTGGAGTACGCTGGTAAAAGAAGTGGTTGGCTCTGCCATGCAATAATGGGGTCATGAAATTGTTCCCTTTAAGGGTATATTTACATGCAGCAGATTTATTTTGGCTTTTCTGCAACTAAAATAGGCTACATATACATCATGTTTCACCACCTTGCAAACGTATGCAAACAATCTATACTATTTTGTCCAAACAAAATCTTCTTCCAAAACATCTTTGACATCCATTTTATGTATATAGCTTTTCCTACAAACTAGCTTCTGTAGTGGCCGTCACCAATTTTCCCCAGAGACTCCTTTGGTTAGATTTGTTTATATTTTTAAGATGGATGTAATTATTAACCCCTCAAGATTGCTGTTTTGACTATGACAGAGACCATTTTTTTTAAATCTGACGTGTGTCATTTTATTTGGGAATAACTTTTTGATTCTTTAACCTATCCATGTGAGTTAGAGACTGTTTCTTGTGACACAAGTTAGTACCAAATGTTGGTCCTTCTTTATTTGTGAAAATATAAAAATGTGAAAAATTAAAAATTTCTGTCTGTAGATAGTCATACTACACAAAATAGTTTATAACTAGCATCTATTATATGTCTACTGTATGTTGACTTTTTTAAATGTCTTTTTACTGTTTTACAACTTTAGGGGCTTAAAAATTTTGTAGCAATTTTTCACTTTTTCAAGAAAATTTGTAACACAAATTTTTTAGAAAACAGTCCAGTTCTGATGTGACTTTGAGGGGCTTGTATGCTAGATACCCCCATAAATGACTCCATCTAAGAAACTACAGTCCTTATAGTATTCTAAACAGTGTTTAAGAGGTTTGTTAACCCTTTGGGGGTTTCACTGACATTCAAGCTTTTGTTTGCAGATTTAATTTTTTTTCATTATTTACTGGAACACAGCAGATGATAATGGGCAAATTCAACTTAATAATGATTCCAAAGATACTACTGTTTTTTGAGATATCCCATATGTGGCCATAGTATGCCATTTGACTCAACCTCAAGCCTCAGAGCAGGAGGAAGCACCTACTGCACTTTGGGGTCTCATTTGCATTAGGATTTTCTTTTAGCACCATTACAGGTTTATAGACACCCTAAGGGGACTTGACTCAGAGATCTGTAGATCGCAGTTACAACACATAGCAGGACATGCCTGTCCTTCTATGTATTGTGATTGGCCATGCAAACACAACACAATATCAATAGCATCTATAAGCACTAAAAAAAGAAGTGTCAGACTATTATTAGGCCTAGTGGCCAAAGTGACCTAGTATTTCCAAAGTTGTGTTGGTGCACTGGAGCAATATACTGTATATATTCAAGTATAAGCCGAGTTTTTCAGCGCCGGCAGGGACACTCTAGCTGTATTCGACTCTTCAGAGAGCAAATATTCATACCCTTGAGTGAGATAATGATTTTTTCCTTGCGGGGGGTGTTGGGGGTTGTAGTGAAATTTGGGGTCACCTTCGAAACCCTTTCCCTGTCACGGGGGGGGTCCGAGGGTGATAACCCCCTTTCCCCCTTCAGCATATACCAAGGGAACTTTTTAAAAAATGTCTTTACACAAAAAAGGTGCAAATACACTCCCCGGGCCACTTTATTAGGTACCCCTTTCCCAAATCTCTTTAAATTAAATTTTAAATCAGCCAATCCTTTAGGCAACTCATTTCATTTAGGCAGTGACGGGTCAAGACAATCTCTGCAGTTCAAACGAGTCATCATTGGGAAGAAAGGTGATTAGCTTGAACTGATGGTTTTTGCCATAAGGTGGTACTGAGTATTTCAGACTTTGAAAATGCTGTTTCTGTTACAACTTAGGCTTAAAAATTTTGTAGCTTTTTCACATTGAAGAAAATTGCAACACAAAATTTTTTAAAAACATCCAGTTCTGATGTGACGTTGTGAGGCTTGTATGCAGATACCCCATAAATGATCCAGTCTAAAGAAACTGCAGTCCTGTTGAGTATTCTAAACAGTGTTTAAGAGTTGTAAAACCTTAGGGGGTTTCACGAATCAAGTTTTGTTTGCAGATTTAATTTGTTTCATTATTTACTGAACAGCAATGATAATGGGCAAACTTCATAGAATGGTTCCAAAGAACACGTTTTTTGAGATATCCCATATGTGGCCATGTATGCCATTTGATCAACTAAGTAGACAGGAGGAAGCGCTACTGCACTTGGGTCTCATTGCATTAGATTTTCCTTTTAGCACATTACAGGTTATAACACCCTAGGGGCTTGACTCAGAGATCTGAAGATCGGCAGTTACAACACATAGCAGACATTGCCTGGTCCTTATGATTGTGATTGGCCATGCAACACAACACAATTCAAGCCTATAGCACTAAAAAAAGGAAGAAGTGTCAGACTATTATTAGGCCCTAGTGGCCAAAGTGACCTAGTATTTCAATCTGTTGGTGCACTGGCAATTACTGTATATTCAAGTATATGGTGTTTTTCAGCGCCGGCAGGGACACTTTGCTTATTCACTCTTCAGAGAGCCTGTCATACCTTGAGTGAGATAATGATGTTGCGTGCTGGAGGGACTTTGCTGGGTTTGTATGCAAAATTGGGCTCACCTTCTGCAACATTCTTCACGGGGGTCCGAGGTATGGAGCCCTTCTCCTCTCAGCATTACACAAGGGAACTCTTAATAAATGTCTACACAATAATGTGAAATAGATGAAAAGTTTACTGAAGGGATTAATTTTATACAGTTCGATACAGGTATATAAAGTGTTGAGTAAATGCAGGCTTGATCAGACTCCTTAGCTTCGGAGAGGGGGTTACCGTGGTTACGTTGGATTTAGCCTTAGCAGATAGACAAAATGAAGTAGACAGACCTGCTCCAGGGACTTGCAGTTTTCAGCCTTTATAAGGTGCGTGTGAATGGTTACTTGAATAAACTTGAGAGAAGATGACGCTGTAAACGCTCACTGACAAGCAGGAGGGATACGCATGGACACACTGACTTGTAAGCCAAGAAGACATGGACGGTGAATGAGAGACCCTCTAAGGCCTCGTTCACACGGCTTATTTCTCCGCGGATTGGCGCTGTACTCCGTGCCGGATTTGCGCTGCAATATGGCGCCAATCCGTCGGAGTAATTACGGAAATCCACTGCTCTCATAGAGAACAGTGGATTCCGTCGCTCCTCCCCGCTCGGCGAATCCGCCGCGGGAGAAAAAAGGACATGCACATTATTTACGGCGCGGACGCGCCGTAAACAATGCATTTCTATGGGGCCGGGGAGCGGCGCCCCCACCGCGTTTCCGGCCCGCATTCACGCCGGATTTGTGAGCACAATCCGGCTCACAAATCCGTTGGGAATAAGCCGTGTGAACACGGCCTAACACTTCACTAATCGACAGCAGGCACTACTAAATACAGAGAATGTCTTACTGAGACAATGAGGACACACATCAATCCTTATAAAACCTGGGAACAGGTTGGGGGACTAAACCTCAGGCTGACAGGTTTCTGGGGTGATGCAGGGGGTTAGATGGACTCTGGCCAAGCCAGACTACCAACTGACCAACTGTCAGAACCCCACAGCCTCTTGGTAGGGGGGTGGGCGGAGCCATCTTTCCCCTGGCCAATCACTAGAGACTGATGGGTTGCAGGGGAGGAGCTCTGGTCAAGCTCAACACTTGTTTTACAGACATATGAATTGACCAATCAATATCTTCTAGTGGGTTGCTATGGAAACTGTAACAACCCCTTTCCCACCACTAGAGGTCAATACACCAGAATATCACACAAATAGAAATACAGAAATACATTGCTCATAAATATACAAACAAGAGAGGCCTAAACTAGGATATAAACACGTAGGCCCTAATACAGATAGTCCAGGGTTGCTAATGGCAACAACACACCTCCTGGCACCTGACAAATACTGGACTGGGCCGTTACACATATAGTTGAATGCCGAGTCAGCCATTAGTGTCCGGGTGCTGCCGTGGCCCGGGCGCTGTCGGCGATCTCTTCACCTGTATCCGACTCCTCTGGAAGCGCATACAGGTGAAGATACCACTGCGGAGCAGAGAGCGACCGCTCCCTGCTCCACAGTGGACTCTGGACGGCCGCAGACTTGCGGCTGCCTGGAGTTTCTGGTGCAGGCAGCATGCTATGTCATCACGTTTTTTGTTTTTTTTTTACAAGCACCTGCCAAACCTTTGTGGAACTATGCCAAAAGAATTGAGGCATTAGCTAACAAAAGGGGGGGCAACCGTTACCCCAGCCATGGGGACCAATAAATGCCTTGGGATTTTACCTGCCTATAAACCCTATCCTGTAAACCTAGTCTATGGGGACATATATCTGCCTTTAAATTCCTATATCCTGCCTATGGGGTGATATACCTGCCTATAACCTGCCTATTATCTGCTTATTGTAATGCGGAGGTGAATTCGCTGGACCATCGGGAAACGATGATATTAACCACACCAGGACGGAGTCTAAGTACCCCCCGGGGTTCACCACCAAAGGGGATACTTTCAGGGACCATGGGGCTTTCTTGCGGCGGCGGCCGGGGTAATGCGTGTACAGAATCGGGATTCCGGAGACGTAAATCAAGACAGGCAGAAGGTCAGGGCAGGCGGCAAGCAGGCAAGGTCAGGAAACGTAAGCAGGTGGACTGGTACACAGGTAGACAAGTCGGACTTCAGAATACAGACTAGGCACTCCAAACAAACACCAACGAACTGGCAGTGAGTGTAGGAGGCGTGCACAATAAATAGGGTCAGCGGCCAGCGATGGCCAATTACCGGCACGCCATCCCTTTAAATCCCGACCAGCCGTCGCGCGTGCGCGCCCTAAGCAGCGGGTACGCGCGGCGGCTGTCAGAGCCAGACACAGGAGCGGGGACTGGTAAGTACGGGGTTGCGGGCAGCAGCGCCGAGCCCCATGACAGTACCCCCTCCCTTAGATCTCTCCCTCTTCCTTGGAATTTAGAGAGGAGATCAGGGGACAGGTTGGCCTCTGGTTCCCACGAACGCTCCTCTGGACCGAAGCCCTTCCAGTCAATAAGGAAGAACCGCTTCCCCCTCACCGTCTTCTCCGCCAAACACCTCATTGGACCTCAAAGAGGGTTATCTGTATTAGCGACAGGAAAAGGCGAGACAGATCAGGGAGAAGCGGTTCAGCACCACCGGCTTGAGGAAGGACACGTGAAAGGCGTTCGGGATATGTAGGGTCGGGGGCAAGCGGAGCTTGTAGGATACTGGGTTCAGTCGCCAAAGTACCACAAAAGGCCAAAGTATTTGGGGCCCAACTTGTAACTGGGCACTTTGAAGCGGATGTACTTGGTGGAAAACCAAACCCTATCCCCCGGGCTCAAATAGGGGGGGGGGACCTTGAAAACCTGTCACCCTGAAGTTTGGGGGCGAGGGGAAGCCGTAGCAGGGGCCCTTAGGGGTGAGTTACCAGAGAGCCTTGATGTCCTTTACTGGGGCATCCACGGCAGACAAGAGATGAGATAGCTAGGGGGAGAGGTGGGCGGGGATGTAACCCAAAGACGACAAAAAAGGGGGAGTCCAGAGCAGATTCCGAATCTAAAGAGTTATAAGAAAACTCTGCCCAGGGGAGAAGATCGGACCAGTTATCTACGAACGACACAAAATGCGCAATAGGTATCCAACACCTGGTTAACCCTCTTACCTGCCCGTTAGTTTGAGGGTGGTATGCTGAAGAAAAATCTAGCTGAACCTACAACTGACAGCACAGCGCCCGCCAAAATTTAGCAATAAACTGGACTCCCCTGTCAGAGACAATATGCAAAGGGAGACCGTGCAATCGGAAAACATGACGGAAAAAATGTTGGCCAGCTGGAGGGCAGAGGGTAACCCAGGCAGAGGGATAAAATGAGCTATTTTGGAGAAACGGTCAGTCACCACCCAGATGACCATGTTTCCAGATGAGGGCAGGAGATCTGTAACAAAGTCCATGGCAACATGGGTCCACAGTTTTTCCGGCACAGGGAGAGGCTGAAGAAGGCTCGCGGGTCTGAGACGAGGGACCTTATTACGGGCACAGGAGGTGCAGGCCAGAACAAAGTCCCTGACATCTTGAGCGAGGGTGGGCCACCAGTAATAACGGGAGACCAGCTGTAGAGACCTATGGACTCCTGGATGTCCAGCTGTTCGGGAAGAATGTCCCCACTTCAGGATTTTAGGCCTCAAGGCAAGACGCACATAAGTCTTCCCGGGGGGCAAGTGTCGAAGATCCACGGGAGCAACCGTGACGAGTCGTTCTGGAGGGACTATGTGCTGTGGAGGAGACTCAAGTCCCACCGTATCCGATGAATGAGATAGGGCGATAATTTGAGGGTGCAGGGAATGAAGTTCAGTGCTATCATGTGTTTTTGTTTTTTTTTTTAATTCTACAAGTTACCCTGTTAGACTACAATGGACTTCTTGGACCATGTCAATCTATTTCTTTAAATTGTCTTTGAAGTTTAAATAATAGTCCAATGGGCCCGACGTAGACCAGTGTTTGGCTGACAGCTAAAATGTATGCTAGTAGTATAATGTTGTTCCGTGTTAGCCATAGAAAGTAGTAGTACTGAGTATATTCAGCTAAAGTGTATGGACAGCTTTAGCCTGACTCACCAATAGTGGACATAAGCAAAAAAAGTACCCAGGTTAGCAAGAATTCTAAATACCGCCCTGCAGATTGGTAGACTCCTATAGAAATGAATAAGAAGAGCTCAGCATGTATGAACATCTCCCCATTCATTTAGGTCCGCTTGTAACAAGCTACGAGCTGATCTTAGAGCGCATATTATTAAATGAGAACAACCCTTTAAGCAGACACAGTAGGCAGATAGGAGGCAAAATCATGATTTTGGGGCCTAACCATGTTGGGTAGGCCCCAACATTTGGTATCTAGGTAGGCAAGGCCACTGGTATGGAAGGCCCTAGGTAGGGAGGTAGGCAAGGCCTAGAAAGGTAGTGCCCACTTTAGTGTAAAAAAACCCAAAAACTCACCTCTCCCTGACAAGCTGTAAGATCTTCCTGATGACACCTATGTCCTAACACAACCCTGATGTCCTGTATGCCACAGGTCTAATTTAGCCTTCCAGGCTAACTGGCGAGGCAATAAGCTGTTAAATAAACAGCTCCAAATCAGGCTTATCACTTGGAGATGGGACTACCATATTTGTTACCTAAACCTGGTTTGGCAGCATCAAAGGATACAGATGGATATTCCACATCCATAGGATGCCCTAATGATCAGATGGTCAGTTCCAGAAAGTTAAAGGTGAATCTAGGGAACTCGCTGCCACAAGAGGTTGAGATGGTAGATTCATTGAAAAAGTTCAAGAGGGGCTTAGATGCCTTTTCTTGTAAAATTTAAAATTACAGGTTATGGAGACTAAATTCTGGAGATAGGATGTTGATTCCGATATTATTCCGAGTCCATATTTGGAGTCGGGAAGGAAAAACTGTAATCCTCTTGTACGGGACAGTTAGCATCGGCAGGGCCGTTCCCAAGCTAAATTGCACTCAGGACGAGGTGAAGAAATTTCTCCACCCCCCCCCCCCCTCCCGTAACATAATGCGCCACGATGTGACACATTGCATCATCATCAACCACAGCCAAAATATACAACAAGCTTTACCACAATGTGCTATGTATAAAAGTACTAAATAATAGTCATACAATTACCAAATAGCACCGCTACACAAAACCAGAATCCCAGGCTAATAGTACCAATGTCCTACTAAGACCACATATCACCAGCACATAGTGACCTAATACCGCCACCATATAGAGACTGAATAATACAAACTGACCATTACTGAATACAAACCATTATACTGCAACCAATTTTACCTGCATACAGTGACAGATACCAGTTCTTCACAGGCTCTGCAGACATACAATCGATTACAGTACAGTTACATCCAGGGACTCACAGGAGACATCTCTGAAGAGTTGTTCTCTTTCCCTTTTTTTTCTCCATCTGTCCCAGACGCCATGACGTTTTCTACCGTCCACAACTCTTCACTGTAAAATTTACAAAACAAACATCTGAGACTCCTCACTTTATCAGCACTTCTCTACCAATTCCTACCTCTGTACAAACTCCCCATCTATAGCACCTCGTATGGTAGCCATATAGTAGCCCCTGTAGCCAGACAATAGCCCTTGTAACCAGGCAGTAGCCCCCTATAGCCAGGTAGTGCCTCCTATAGCCAGGTAATATTCCCTACAGCCAGGTAGTGCCCCTTATAGCCAGGTAGTGCCCCCTAATAGCCAGGTAGTGCCCCCTAATAGCCAGGTAGATGCCCCTATAGCCAGGTGATGCCCCTTATAGTAAGGTAGTGCCCATTATAGCCAAGTATGCCCCTAATACCGTTCCACCTAATAACAGTAGTGCCCACTAATAGCCAGGTAGTGCCCATTATAGCCAGGTAGTGCCCCCTAATAGCCAGGTAGTGCTCCCTAATAGTCAGGTAGTGCCCATTATAGCCAGGTAGTGCCCCCTAATAGTCAGGTAGTGCTCCCTAATAGTCAGGTAGTGCCCCCCTAATAGCCAGGTAGTGCCCCCTAATAGCCAGGTAATATTCCCCCTGGAGTTAATGATAATAAAATAAATAAAAAGTACTCACCTCACCATGATCCCACGGTCCCCGCTGATGAGCAGTCCGAGAGCTGATGAGCAGTGTAAGCGGCGTGATGTGATCATGCTGCCTACCACCGTCATGCTCCCCGCAGTGCTGATACAGGGGAGAAGGCTGGACGGTAACAATGGCTGCGCAGAGTTGGAGGCCGATCCCCGGGCGGGCGAGGCGGGTGGCGCCCCCCTCGGATGAGCGGACCCTCGGCACGCCTCACCCGCCCCTAGGAACGGCCTTGAGCATCGGCCTCATAGAGGTTTTTGCCTTTCCCTGAATCAACACTGTAGGGTTATAGGTTGGACTCAATGGAATTCTATCTATTTCTACCCTTATCTACCTATCTATCTATCTACCTATCTAATGTTACTATGAGTCAAGAACTGAGAATATAAAAAATAAGATGTTACCTATGAGGGACATTGCTAGAGTCCTAAAACATCCGGGCAACATGTTCCATGTGATATGTTTGCTCAGTAGGGCTGGGTTCTCACAGCATTTTTCACGCCACATTGTGAGTAGTGTATATGCCACAGTTCACAAACATTTAGGGACGTTTGGATTTTACTTAAAGTTTCAGGATGAAACTGAATTTCTTGAAAAATTTTTATGCTGATGTAGTGATGTAACATTTACGCAGATGTAAATGGTTACGAATGGTCTGATGTGACACTTGGTTGACTCTCATATCCCTTAAACATCCCTGGAGTTGTGCGGCATTCATCATCCGGTTCTGCAGGGCATTGTTCCAATGAAGCATCATCAGTGTGTGATGGAGCCAAAGGACGTCCACTTCTTTGCCTTTCTGTGACTCTTCCAGTCTCTCTGTATCTCTGATACAACCTGCTGATGACACTCTGTGACACTCTAAGCTCAGTGGCCACTTCTGTCTGAGAGCATCCTGCTTGAAGCCTGGCAATGGCGAGGTACTGTTGATCAATTGTAAGGTGTTGTCTTGGTCTCATGATGTCAAAATGTGAACAGCAGGATGAGGAGGACTGTTTAAATCCCAATTCAAATTGATCCCTGAAATGTATTGGGTGATGCAGGGATCAAACACCTGTTGTGAATTTTGCTATTAAGCTCCTTGTTAGAGATCAGCAAGTTATGTAAAATGTAGTAAAACATTGAACAGTTGGACGTGCGCATCTAAAGGGAAGAGATGGGCTCATTTAGTTCATTTAAAACATTTTCAAGAAACTTTATTTTCATCCTGAAATTTCAACCAAAAGCCAAATATCCCTAACTTTTTCTGAGTAGTGTATTTTCACGGAGAAAGAAGTCTCCGTCACTAATTCTATGCATATTCCACACAGATACTGTCACCTCAGCAGTCACTGTACAATGAAAATCAGCTCTGACATATCTGCTTTTTCAAAAGCGCTGATCTATGTATGATAGTGTAATGCCTCTAAGTAATAATCACACTGTTACCAAATAATACACCTACGGTATACATGATGAGCCATTCACCTTCCTCTTTCTTCTCCATCTGGCCCAGACCGCCGTGATGACTTCTCCTGGTCATGACTCATCTCTGCAGTATTTACCACACAAACATTTAAGAATTCCACTTATCCACCTACATCATGTGGGCAGTGGTCTATATATCCCCCTACCTAATTTGGGTGAATATAGGAAAGCATGGTGATAACCCATCACCCAGTGCTGGTTGCCTGCTGTATAGGATGAGAAATCACTCATCATTCCTATATAGGCACCGCATTAGGTAAGGATGTATATAGGTCCTCTCGGTTGGTAGGTAGATATATAGCCCCTCCAGTAGGTAAATAGCTATATAGGTCCCATCGGTAGGTAGGTATACAGGGCCCATTAGTAGGTATATAGGTACCCTTGGTAGGTATATAGGCCACGTCAGTAGTTAGACAGGTGTATATGGCCCTATTATGGCCCTCTGTAGAAAAGAAGGTAGTTATATAGGATCCCTCAGTAGGTAGGTATATAGCCCCTTACTCAAAAGCAGGCAGGTAGGTATATAAGCTAGTCCAACAAGTAGGTAGATATATAGGTCCAATAGGTATACAGCCCACCCCCATGTAGGTGGGTAGGTATATAGGCACTTTCAGTAGCTAGGAAGGTATGTAGGGCCCTCTAGGACGTAGGTAAATAGGTTCCCTTGGTAGTTGTATAGGTCCTCCCAGTAGGTAGGTTTAGAGGTCCCACAATAGGTAGGTAGGTATGTAGGTCCCCCTAGTAGGTTGCTAGGTGTATAGGTCCCCTAATGGGTAGGTAGATAAGTAGTACCTCAGTAGGCTTTCCTAGTAGGTTGGTAGGTATATAGTTCCCCCAATATGTTGGTAGTTATATAGGCCCCCAATTGAAAAAACAGATAGAAAATAATACTCTCCTCTCTTTATTCCCCTGTTGAACAACTCCCTCCTCGTGTCCTGCAAAAGCGGTGTGACATCATTAAACCACCTATGTAGTTAAGCGGCGTGATGACACTCCTACATCATGCTGGCTCTGCCATATAGTCAGGTAGGTCATAAGTCAGGCTTGGAACTCTCCGGAGTACTTGGCCGTGCAGGGAGCCGAAAGCTCCTTGCTCTGTGGTAGCTTTCTACTGTATGCAGTAGAGATGTGCTAAAAAAAAAAGAAACAAGGGAAAAAAGGTACAACCAATTGTATAGTATTTTCTGTTTAGTCAAAATATGAACAGTGAGTTCAAAATCTGCTTACCTGAATGAATTGTACTTTGGAACTTTTATAGGATAATTAAAGGGGATGTCTCACTACAAGGATTGCTTTTTAGATTAAAGATATTGCTAAAACAAGTCACTTTGCAATATGTCTCCAATTGTCTCCAGTCCTAGACATCCCCTCTTGTATGGGCTACATTAGCTCCTCAGGTCGCTATAGCTACAGACCTGTTTAATCTCTCCTGATAGGCTGCCAGCGCTGGTTGCTATAGCTACAGACCTGGTGTCCTCAGCAGCTCATCACTTCTGGCCAGTAGTAGCCAGTAAACAGGCGCTTGAATTTAAAAATGAAATAGAGAAAAAAGGATTGAGGTGAGATTAATCGATGTAGTGAGACAACCCCTTTAGTATATAATTAGTCTGACCTACTGATATTTACCAGCATGGCTTAGAGATAAAAAGCTGGTGTGTGCTGCATAGGACCGACTAGTCCTCTCAACAGTTTGGAGTGGTAGGCGATTGCGCAATAGGATTAGTCAGTTCTATTGGAGATACATTGTATCCATAGCAGAGAACCATGTGGCTTGTTGATATCAAGATATATACAATTTGGCAGCCACAACAGTAAGGACGCAACCACACAGTGAGTGATGCCAGCGATATATTGTATACGCATTTGAGAATTCAGTGAAGAGAAACTGGACTATGGTAGTTATTGAACTTATATGTATACACTGTTTAAAGGAGTTTTATCATCTGAACTGTTCGTGCTGTTCAGCTAATTCTCTGAGATTGAATTAGAAATCCAGGGGCGTGTCTCTCCTCTCAGCAGGCGTGTATCCCCTCCCAGGAGGCGTGTCTCTCCTCACTGAAGCCTGTGACATCATCATTTTGTATGAAGCAGGGGATGCAGAAGGTGGTCTGGACATAACAGCTCTGTAGCCTCCTGCATGCTTATGTCTGCAGCCTTCAGGCTCCACAAGCTCCCTGCTGTGCTATATGCAGTTATACACACAGATGAGACATGTGAGATATAACCACAGCCCCCCCTTCCCCTCTGTTACCAGGCTTCAGTCTGTGTTACTGTTTTATATGGAGCAATACATACTACCCTTCTCTCCCCCTGTTAACAGGCAGGAAACTCTATAATACTGTGTTATATGAGGGGATCTGTGACTTAAAGGGGTTTTGCCACTATGTAATGTCGACGTGGGATGCTAAGAAATCATGAGTTAGGCACTTTCCTAAATGCATGTCATTAAAAAAGTGTAAAAAAAAGCAGCTATCACCCAAGTAAAGATGTCAACTCTATCACTCAACATTCACTGACAGCAAGCACCTGTTATATCTCTTAGTTTACACACAAATTACACTGAAAGCCAGCAGTTTTTACTTCTTTTTCTAGTGGTGTTCAACCAAATTGTACTGACAACAGGCAGAGTCTTTACTCAACTACAAGGACAAATGTCAGCTTCAAGTAAAGATTCTTGCTTGCTGTCAGTGCATGTGAGTGAAAACAATGGGGAGAGAGCAATCAGCTTTGAGAGAAGATCCTGTCAACCTATAACTAACTTGGGGGGGAGTGCAGCGGTTAGAGCTTTGTCTTACAATTTAAGGGGTTTGGAGTTTTTAGTCCCTCACACAGTATTTTTTCCCCTAAAAATTTTACACATATGTAGAGAGACCTAAATATAATATATATATATGTCAATTCTATATGATATATATACACATACATAGCTCCCCTATATCATGTCCTCATCTCCCCGAGTATATGCATTGTATCAATATGTTTGAGTGCTTGGTGTGACTGTGAGGATGGGACCCCTACATAGGGGAACTTTGTGTGTGTATATAAATAAAATTATAGATTTGTACACATATATTTTCATATCTTTACACATTTGTAAAATTTATAAAAGAAAAAAAAAAACAAAAAACTACTGATGGGGCTTGAACTCCTAACCTCTCTCTTGCAGAGCTAATCAGCTAAGCATTACAATACACATAAAGCTTATATAAACACTGTGTTGAATTATTATGTTATACACTACAGATGATGACGTCATAAGGAGGCAGGGCTTGCATTAGATCTGAGGAACGCCCTCTTTTCAAAGTAGCAGCTTAAGGACTGGACCTGTGAGGAGGTGAATCAACCTCTTGGCAAAAGCCCTTTAAACAGGCAGTCATTGCCCAGGTCATTCACCTTAGAGCTGGGAGATGAGTATACAGCCAGCAGACCTTGGTTTCACTATCGATTTTAACAGCTCAGAGGGGAGTAAACACAGAGTGTGCAGGCAGCCAATCACAGTGCAGGGGCGTTGCCAGGGGCATTTCCTGTCTAGGGGCGTATCCCAACAGGCTGAATGAAATGTCAGCCAGCTAATCAAAGTGTAGGGGGCATGTCTATGGGGGCGGGAAATGTCCAGGGGGTGTGTCCGACCAGCAGCAGTAGAAATAGAACATAGATTTACAGAAAACCACATATCTGCTAAACCAAGTGACTGAGGTAATGCAACCCCAATTAAAAAGGGCTTTTTTTTTATTTGTCCCCAAAAACTGGACATGTTTTTTTTGTAACGTTTAAAAAACCCCTTTTAAAATTTTCCCCGGAAGTGACGTTGTATATCATAAAGGGTTCATTAAGAAAGTGAAAAACTAACCTTTCAAAAACATTTGTTTTGATTGTTACAAAAAGTTAAAAGCTTACAAAATAAAAAAAAAAAAATTTTTAAATTTTCCAAAAAAGGGATTTTTTCTTAGTCCAGAATTTTTGTATGTATATACTGTATGTGGTAGTTGTAACCCTAAATTTTTGTAGTTGCCAAAATTTTAAAAATATAGTAAAAAACCCAAAAGGGGGAAAAAAGGGTTTTTTGAATTTTTGGGACTTTCAGGCCCCTTTTCTAAACCCCCAAAACTATATTTTTTGAATGGGGGAGACTAAAATTCATTTTATAGGCCTTTCATTTTGGGCATTCTTACAAAAATTTGACCTGCAAACTATTTAGTCTGCTTAAAGGGGTTTGTATCGCTTTTTTAAATTTGGGCTGATTCTTATGCCCCTCAGCTTTCTCAAACCTAAAATTTGTAGGGGCTTTTTCTTCCCCCTCCCAGCTGGGTAAACCTTAACCCCCTTTCACTGTTCTTTGCGGGGCTCCGAGACCCCCCCATCCCTCTAGTCCACATGTCACTGGGGCCCTATCCCTATCAGTCTTATTTTGTAAGAGCCGTTTACATACCACAGGCTGCATTCAATCTAGACTGAGCACTGATCTCTTCTCCTCTCACAGCTGGATATTTGTTACAGTTGAATCCAGATTTCTATGAACGGCACAGATCTCCCTATGCAGAAGAGGCAGGGATCGACACACAATTGTGCTGTTTCCTGATTATAGAAGCCCTGCAGTGTTATTCTGTTTCTTCTGGCTGTGCAGAGTGAAAATGTGCCGGTCCCTTACTTTGAGTGAAAGGCAGGAATGCAAGCTCCGTGAATACAGCCGACCGACCTGACATGCAAGGAGGAGGGATCCGACCAGCACTGGATATCAGTGTAAACAGAAGATAAGGAAAACTGTGAATACAAGACAGCTTTGCTAATGACATCTAATTGCAAAGTTACTTGTTTTCACTGTCCCCTTATTCTGAAGACCATTTAATGAAATGATACAACCCCTTTAATTCTGCAGATTCTTGTCATGTTACTGCATTGTTACTGTTTTGCTCTTAAAAATCGACACTTTAATTTTTATTACTTCGTTAGTATTTTGTAAATCCAGCTTTGACTTTCAACACTGCCTGAATCCTTCTGGGCTCTGGATCAGGTTCAAGCAAGTCTCCATCAAAATCTGATCCCAAGTCTCCTCTACATGTTCCCAATCTTGGTGTATACTGGTCGACTCTCTTAGGGATGAATACAGCTTTTTCTTCAACTCTACCCACAAGTGTTAAATTGGGTTGAGGTTTGGAGACTATGGAGGCCAATACAGCAACTCTACCTCATTGTCACTGAACCATTCCTTCTCCAACCATGACATCTGCTTCAGGTCTTGTCCTGCTGGACACTATGTTGTCCTTTTCCTACCCATAGTACTAGAGTGTATGAAGTAACTCATCTTGTAGGCCACTCACATAGAGCTCAGCATTGAGATCAACATTGATCCTGGTCAAGTATCCAACATCTTTGGCTGTGAAACATCCCCAGATCATCAGGCTTCCTCCACCGAACTTGACAGTTTCTTCAGTTTCTCAGTCCGTTAGCCCAATTGTTCCAAACCCATTTACACCCATCAGAGCCCGGTCTATTGATTTTCATCTCATTGCTCCAAATCAATCGTTTTCCAATCTTCCTGTTTTCATACTTTTTTCAAACCCGAGCTAATGCTTCTTATGATAAGATTGAAGTCGAGGCTTCTTCATCTTTTTTGGGCCATCATTCCAGTCCTGTGTCTTGCCCGGTGCTTGTATGGACATCTGTGATCTCACTCTTATGATGCATACGAGCCGCCTCCACTGTCGTGTCTGTTGTGTTAGAACCGATAGACCTTGTGATGAGCCAACTTGTTGACTGATATTTTGCCTGGACGTCACCTCTTGGCTTTGGACAGACTTCATTTCATATTCTTTCAGCAGTCATGGCCTCAAATGATGCAATTTGGCAATTTTCTTGGCTGAGAGTCCGCTATCGATGAGCTGGATTATGCTGCTGCTCTTTTCTTGGAGAATCTCCTTCATGGCTTCTCGAACTAGTGACCTTTCACTTGGGAAGCAGCCTAATAACACACTGAGCTATTAGTGAATGTGAGAACAGGTTGTGATTTGTATTAACAAGAAGAAAAAGATTGTCCCACCACTAGGAGCAAAACAGTAACAATGCATTTACATGACAAGAATCTGCAGAACTAAGCAGATGCTAAATAGGTGCAGGTCACAGTTATGTATGAGCCAAGATGATTGTCTTTAAAAGGATGGTGGTTTCACGTTCAAAGCTGTAGTTGATGGTGAGATAGGGAGCCTGAAAGTCAAAAGTTGATAACATTGATATCCTTTTGCTTGGCACTGTACATACAAAGTACATATTTTCATTACGGTGTCTAGTAACATATAGTCCATTTTTAAAGAGGTTGCTGTTTCACAGAGCCACAGGCAGCTTCAGACTCACAATTCCTGGTTAGGCTTTGGGTGGTTCAATAGCAGTGATTGGCTTTTCTGCTCTTCTTGTCCTAGCTATTCCTGTTACAGTGACATGAGTGCAGAAGACTTATAATCTCTAGTGCACAAGATTTCAGAGCTCTAATGCTTAAAATGTGTTATTAATTAGATAAACAAGCTTTTGTTCTAGAGATAAGACTCAACAGGGAGTGACTCACTATGGCTGGACTGACTGACTGCAGCTTGGATTGATCAGATAAGACAGCAGGGAGAGATGGTTAGTAACCTAGAAAAATTTGAGCACACTAGCTGTAGATACAATTTATCTCCTAAACAATGCAAAATCAAAACAGCGATGTATTTAGTAATAGTCTTTATTTATCTTTCCCTGCATGTTAAAAGCTAATCATTGCGGTGACAAAACCCCTTTTAACTTTTTTCTTTCCATTGTATGCGTGTTCCGAGGACGTGCATACAGTTGGGAAGACTGCCGTACCCACAGCAGCGGGCAGACTGTGGGCAGATTGCTGTTTTGGGCAGCGACAGTTTTATCCATGACTTGTGTTTAGCATGCAACTTTTACCAACAGAGATTGGTACACAGCATGGTGTTCAGTCAAAGTCTGAACGGTGTCGCCTCATTTTTTGTAACAGAAGGGCCTCCACAGCTTGTAAGCGTTTAGATGATTTCTGTTTATCTTTTACCTTGGACATCTTGAACATTTTATGAAGCACCCACTGGATTTGCCAGAAATGTTTAAGAGATGTAGTTCCTATGTCCCACCTCAGAGGCTCTTTCCATTTACTTCGATGTGACTTCTCAATACAACCAAGTACGCTGACTTGCCTCTATTCAGAAATCCTGGACAAGTGAACAGAACAAGTCAGGGCCGCCGGTCTGTTAGATAAGTCAAAAAACAAAATCTGGTTAGCACATCTATTTTGAATAATAAATGTATAGGTACACACTGGTGTGGCAGTCAAAAGCTATGCAAACACAATACAATTTCAGCAGCACTCTAGAAACACTAAAAACGGTCAAAAGGACATAAGAATTTTTGGAACAGCATTTCTGCTACTATAGAATATATGAAAAAATGTACATGTACATTTTTGATCAAAACTGTAAATGCCCACCTAACGCGCAAGGTGACTCCAATTCAGGTGGGAACCTATGCTGCATGCTACCTCTCTTGGTGTCTGTTCAGACCTCCACATTTCAGGGGTAGAAGGTTCCAGCTATAAACCTGATATGATTAAAAACCCTGTGCAGGTGGGTGTATTGTATTGTGTCTGTTAAGGACACTAGTAAAGGAATCCAATTCGCATGATTAATGCGGGTCACAGAGTTCTGACCTACATATATCAGACATTTATGACATATCCCGCTGATCTGAAAATAGTCCATTACCTGCGTCAGAGCAGTGTGCTTGTTTGGGGCTTTATTGCCTGCATTCAATAAGGGTGGCAGTATAGATCGGGTGTGGACTGTGTGATTTATGCTCAATTTGCTGCCTGAGTGGAAGGTGAGGGCAAATAGATTAACCCTGTGCAGCCGCATCCATGTCATATGCTGGGGAAAAGTGTATGTAACACAATGGAACAACGCAATGCAGAAGTCTAAGATCCGCCAGAATTGTCAGTTTCTAGAGAATACTGGGTTTACTAAGACATACAAGTTAGGAGAACTGGTTCACATTGGATAACACAATCCTAATGACATCTGGGATCACGAACAGATGGCAGCTCACACTCAATATATTCAGCAGAAGAAGAAAAAACAGGATTATTGTTGATTAAAACAACAAGGCAACTTAAGATCTATATTTATGAGGCACAACCTGCTTCTCCTGGAAGTCACTTTACAATTCTGTTAAATCCTTATTTTTGCTGAGCCACTGAAATCTGATTACTATTTGACGTCTGTTCAATATTTCATTTACCCTTAGGCAGATAAATATGGTGTGTAAGCACTGGAACAAATACTCAGTGGACTGAAAAAGCACCTTAGCTGGGCGGAAGCATACGCATGTGATCACTGCCATGAATTACGTGGATGTCAGGTATATAATAATCTACACGATCAGCCATAATATTAAAACCACTGAGAGGTGAAGTCGATATCATTGAGTACCTTGTGACTATGACAAGGTACGATGTGTTGGAAGGTCTGTCAAGAGCAGGGGCGTAACTAGGGAAGCCTGGGCCCCAAAGCAAAATTTTGGATGGGCCCCCCACCTCCCCGACCACAAACATCTACCGGGACCTCTTAAGTCATGCAGTTACTAGATATTACAAGGAGTCATTACCTCACCCTACATATCACTGTAACGGGTTGTGCCGCGGTCCGGGCCACGGACCCCGGACGCACCCGCGATCCCCATAACGGTTCCCCAGCATGGACGGGGGGCGCCGCGGGCCGCACGGCCGCGGCGCCACCCGTTCCATCCACTCACCTGGCCTCGCTCCCGTCCGGTCCTCGTCCCCTGCCGGCCGGAATGCGCATGCGCGCCCCCTGGCGCGCGCTCGTCCTTGTGAATTTAAAGGGACAGTGCGCCGGTAATTGGGTAATTACCGGGCGCTGTTCCTATATAAGTGTTGCACCCACGTCACTTCCCTGCTGGATCTACGTTGCCCCGAGCCATAGCGAAAGCGTTCCTTAAAGTGTATTCCTGCTTTACCGTGTACCTGACCTCTCGCTACGTTCCCGACTCCGAACCATTGCCGCCTGCCCTGACCTTCTGCCTGTCCACGACCACGAACCATTGCCGCCTGCCCTAACCTTCTGCCTGCCCACGACTACGATTCTCGGACTACAATACTGAAACCACGCTGCACCTCGGCCCGCCCCGCAAGCAAGTCACGTCAGGGGGGACGACCTGGTAGCCTCACGCCGCAGCCAAGTCCATCCTGCTTTGGGGGCGGGCTCTGGTGAAAACTGGGGGCTACTTAGATTCCGTTCCCTGGCGGGGCTTAACTCCCATCGCTTGCGGTGGTCCGGCGGATCCACTACCCAGCCATCACAGTTAGATCCAGCCATGGATCCCGCCAAGGTGCCCCTGCCAAGCATTGCAGATCTTACGACGTTGGTTGCCCAGCAGTCACAGCAAATCGCACAACAGGCACAGCAGTTGGGCCAGCTCTCCGCCATGATGCGTCAGCTCCTCCCATCCCAGCAACAGTCCCCGTCTACGGCCCCGGCGGTGACTCCGTCTATGTCAGCCATTCCATTGGCTACCGTGGGACCCAAGCTTCGGCTCCCTTTACCCATCAGCTTTGCCGGGGATCCCAAAGCTCTGCCGGGGTTTCTTTTACCTATGCTCGATGCACATAGTACGATGGGGGATCATTTTTCCCTCGGAGAAGTCTAAAGTGGCCTTCGTGGTGAGCCTACTATCCGGGAAAGCCCTGGCTTGGGCGACTCTCCTCTGGGACAGGAATGATCCTGTGACTGCGGATCTACAGACCTTCCTCCAGGAATTCAGCACTGTCTTCGAGGAGGCCGGCGCTTTGTTTCCTCTGCGAGACCGCCCCTTGAGCCTTCGTCAGGGTGACTCCTCGTGGGGGGACTATGCGGTACAGTTCCGTACCCTGGCTTCGGAGCTCACGTGGAATGATCCCCGCCTCTGTGCCACTTTCAAAAAGGGCCTGTCCACCGGTAAAGGACGCTTTGGCAGCAAGAAACCTCCCGTCTCCCTAGTGAACTAATCCTGCTAGCAACTCGGATTGAATATAAGTTCGCTGAGAGGCAGGAAGAGCTGGGGCAGGAAAGAGACTCTGCACCCCCCGTCGCGGTTTCACCCTGGCCCCGGTTTTCCAGCATCCTCCATCGCTGTCCCCTCAAGCCTCTGAGGTGGAACCCATGCAAATGGACCGGGCCCAGTTTATCGGAGCAGGAGCTGAACCTTTCGCCAAAACCGAGAAGCTATGCCCTCTACTGCGCCAGCCCGGACCATTTCCGCAGAAGCTGTCCGCTACGTCCCCAGCGTCCGGGAAACGCTAAACCCTAGGAGCCGTAGGAGAGGCGGCCTAGGTGCATTCCCCCTCTCCACGTCTGATGATGCCAGTGGAGGTGACCACTGATGCTGGTCCGTCGTTCCGGAGTTCTGCTTTCCTGGACTCAGGCTCTGCCGGGAACTTCATCCTTGCCTCATTGGTAACCCGGGTACCGCATACCTGTTGTCCGGCGGGAAAAAGCCCCTGCTTATTTTTTCGGTCAGTGGGGAGCTCCTCAGTGACCCCATCCATACGTAACCCCGGGCCGGGTGACACTCCGTGGGGGGGCGCTACATAAGGAAAGATCGGGTTCCACGTTCTGTCCCGCTTTCCTCGGCGATCCTCTGGGGCTTCCCTGGCTGCAACGTCATGCCCCTACGCTCGATTGGAAGACAGGCGAAGCCCTTTGCGTTGGGACCGGAATCCCGGGAAAACCATTGCTTGGAGGTAACACGCCCGGTGCCCTACCATTTTTCCCTCCGCCTCCGCTTGTCAAGCCGTTGCCAGGCCTGCCGGCCGAGTACCAGGACTTTGGGGATGTATTCTCCGAGAAAGAGGGCCGATTCGCTGCCACCACATCGGTCTTACGACTGTCCTATTGACCTCCTCCCGGGAACCAGTCCACCCCGGGGAGGTCTACCCGCTGTCCGTGAAAGACTCGGGCCATGTCGGCCTACATTCGGGAGAACCTCCCAGAAAGGATTCATTCGTAAGTCCTCCTCCCCAGCCGGAGCCGGGTTTTTCTTCGTGCAGAAGAAGATGGTTCCCTCCGTCCGTGTATAGACTACAGGGGTCTAAATAAGATCACTGTAAAGAACCGCTACCCTCTCCCACTGATCTCAGAACTGTTTGACCGTCTCAAGGGGGTTAAAGTGTTCTCCAAGTTGGATTTACGAGGAGCCTATAACCTCGTCAGAATTTGGGAGGGGGACGAGTGGAAGACGGCGTTCAATACCCGAGATGGACATTTGAGTACCTCGTGATGCCCTTTGGGCTCTGAAAACCTCCAGTGGTGTTCCAAGAACTCGTCAACGATGTCTTCCCGGGACCTCTTGTAACACCTGCGTAAATAGTGTACCTAGATGACATCCTGTTTTTCCCTCCCCTAATCTTCAGACTCACCGGCCCAATACGCCAGGTTCTGCAAACGTCTGGGGCAGCAAACCGACTGTACGCCAAGCTGGAGAAATGTTTATTCCATGGGACCAGCCTAACCTTTCCTCGGCTACATAGTCTCGGCTAAAGGGCCCTAAAAAATGGACCCAGCCAAACTCTCTGCGGTGCTACAATGGCCCCGTCCTGTCGGTCTTCGGGCGATACAGCGCTTCCTGGGCTTCGCAAATTATTACCGGCAATTTATTCCCCCCTTCTCCACCGTGGTGGCTCCTATCGTGGCCCTGACTAGAAGAATGCGAACCCGAGATGTTGGCCTCCAGGGGCTGAAAGGCGTTTGTGGATCTAAAGACGGGCCTTCTCCACTGCTCCTGTCTTGGGTCCGGCCCGATTCCGAGAGACCGTTCTCTTTGGAGGTGGATGCCTCTTCCGGGGGGGCAGGGCGGGTCCTCAACACAGAGAAGTTCCAAAGGCAAGATTCGCACATGTGGGTTCTTTTTCTAAGACCTTTTCGCCGGCTGAGCGAACTATGCCATTGGGACCGGGAACTCTTGGCCATCAAGTTAGCCCTAAGGAGTGGCGACCTCTGCTGGAGGGCGCTCGTCACCCAAGCGACATCTTTACAGACCACAAAAATTTGTTTTTATCTTCAGACGCCCAACGTTTTAAACCCCTCGCCAAGCCCGGTTGGTCTTTTTTTTTTTTCTCGGTTTGAATTTCGTATTCATTTCCGGCCTCCCTGAGAAAAACTTTCAAGGCTGATGCCCCTCTCTCGTGCCTCGGACGTGGTCGGTGAAGAACCCGTGTCACAACACATCATTTTCCCCCGAACGGGTTGGGTTTACGTGGCTCCCGCAAGACTCCAAAACATTCTATGGGGAAAACTTACGTGCCGCTGGTACTCAGGAAAGGGAAGATTTTTGGAGTGGGGGGATAGCTCCTTTGTGGCTGGCCACCGGAGCTCGGAAAATCTTTATGCCTTGATCTCGCGGCACTACGGTGGCCGACTCATACACAGGATGTCAAGGACTTCACCCTCGCCTGTGTCACTTGTGCTCGGAACAAGGGCCCACGCCACAGGCCCGCAGGTCCTTGCATCCGCTGCCTGTGCCGGAAATCCCTTGATGCACATAGCGATGGACTTCGTCACAGACCTACCAGTCTCCTCTGGAATTCAGTCATCTGGTCGTGACGGAACCGTTCTCAAAATGTCCCACTTTGTGCCTCTCCCTGGCCTGCCGCTGCCCCACAATTGGCTAATCTTTTCTTCCGGCATATCTTCTGGCTTCATGGATACCAAATCACATTGTCTCCGACCGCGGTGTTCAATTTGTTTTCCCGATTCTGGCGTGCTTTATGCTCCTGTCTGAAAGTCAAGTTGGACTTTTTTATCGCATATCACCCTCAGTCCAATGGGCAGGTGGAGAGAGTGAACCCGATTCTGGAGAATACCTGCGCCACTTTGTGTCCGACGTCAGGACAACTGGACCGAGCTGCTCCCATGGGCTAATTTGCGTATAACCATCGGACTCGAAGCTGCCGGCGTCTCCCCGTTCTTTGTAGTCTATGGCCGCCACCCGCACCCCCCCCCCCTCCCTCTGCCTCCTGACTCGGATTTTGCCCGCTGTCAACGACCAGTTCGAGATATCAAAGCCATCTGGCAGGAGAAGCGATGTTCCCCTACTTCGGGCCTCTCCCGTAAAGAAGTCTCAGGCAGACAAAAGGAGAAGACCTGCCCCCGACTTCTCCTGGGGACCAATTTGGCTCTCCTCAAGATATGTGCGCCTGAAGGTCCCTGTCTTAAATTTGGCCCTCGCTTCCTCGGAAACCCCTTTAAGGTTCTTCGCAGTTTGACCCGGTGACATAAAAAGCTTTTTCCTGCCTCATCCTCCGATCCACAAACGCATTTCATGTATCCCTCCTTTGGCCTCTGGTTCTGACCCGGGTCTCTCGGAAGAGAGTGGCGCCGTCCCCAGGAGCCGAATCCACTGATATCTTCGAGGTAAAGGACAATTTTTGCTATGAAACGTCAGAGGAGACGTTTCTTCTCGTGGATTGGAAGGGGCTTCGACCGAGGAGAGATCCTGGGAGCCTAATCTAACATCCTGAATCAGGATCTCATCCTCAGATTCCTGCAGCCTAAAAGGTGGGGAGGCCTAAGGGGGGGGGGGTACTGTAACGGGTTGCGCACGCTCGTACTTGTGAATTTAAAGGGACAGTGCGCCGGTAATTGGTAATTACCGGGCGCTGTTCCTATATAAGTGTTGCACCCACTCACCTTCCCTGCTGGATTTTACGTTGCCCCGAGCCATAGAGAAAAGCGTTCCTTAAAGTGTATTCCTTTTCTTTACCGTGTACCTGAACCTCTCCGCTACGTTCCCGACTCTGAACCATTGCCGTCTGCCCTGACCTTCTGCCTGTCCACGACCACGAACCATTGCCGCCGCCTGCCCTGACCTTCCTGCCTGTCCCAAAGACTACATTTCTCGACTACGATACTGTACCACGCTGCACCTCGGCCGCCACCGCAAGCAAGTCACGTCAGGGGGGACGACCTGGTAGCCTCACGCCGCAGCAAGTCCATCCTGCTTTGCGGCGGGCTCTGGTGAAAACCGGGGGCTACTTAGATTCCGTTCCCTGGCGTGGCTTAACTACCATCGCTTGCGGTGGTCCGGCGGATCCACTACCCAGCCGTCACAATCACCATCATACTGCTACCAAACAAATCCCACTATACCGGGCCAAATTACCAATAACTCTACTACATATGGACCTGATTATACTGTCAAAACACAACCACAAATTATCACCACTTAGTGACTAAATAATAATAATACCCCTATACTATTACTGAATAAAGATCAATATTACTGCCATATAGTGGTAGTTACCAGTCTAAACAAGTACCCTACAAACTGTATATTACCCCCATACAGTCACTATATAGTGGTAGACACCAGTGTACACAGGCTCTGCAGACATATTAGTGATTACAGTGCAGTTACATCTTGTGACTCACAGGTGACGTTTCTCCGATGAGTCGTTGACTTTCCCTTTTGTTCTGCATTCGCTCCAGCCCGCCATCATAACGTCTCCTGACCACTTGTCCCTGCAGATTTGGACACAAATATCTTAGAATCCTCACTTTTTCAGCAACCCCCACCCTACCCTACCCCCAACCTCTGTACAAACATCCCAGGGGTGGGTACAGGCATAGCTCAGAGGCCCAGTCTCCTAGAGGGGCGGGGAGGAACAGAGGATTCAACCCCCCTAATAAGGGAGGCAAGTAGGGTTTAGGTAGCTATAGGAGGCCAAATAGGCAGGGTTTAGGTAGCCATAGGGAGCCATATAGGCAGGCAAGGTTTAGGTGGGTTATAGGGGACATATAGGTAGGTAGGCAGGGTTTAGGTAGCTTTAGGGGCCCCATATAGGTAGACAGACAGGCTTTAGGGGGGCTACGGAGGCTATATAGGCAGGCAGGCTTTAGGGGCTAGGTAGGCAGGCAGGCTTTAGGGAGCTGTAAAGGCTATATATGAAGGTGGACTTTAGGGGGCTATATAGGCCGGCTATAGACTATATAGGCAGGCTATAGGGGCTAGATAGGCAGGCTATAGGGGGCTACAGGAGCTAGATAGGCAAGCTATAAGGGCTAGATAGGTAGGCTATAGGAGCTACAGGGGCTAGATAGGAAACATAAGGGCTAGTTAGGCAGGCATATAGGGGCTAGATAGGCAGGCTATAAGGCTAGATAAGCAGCATAGGGGCTACAGGGGGCAAGATTGGCAGGCTATAGGGGGCTACAGGGGCTAGATAGGCAGGCTATAGGGGGCTCTAGGCTATATAGGCAGGCTACAGGGGCTAGATAGGCAAGCTAAAGGGGGCTACAGGGGCTAGATAGCAGGTTATAAGGCTACAAGGGGCTAGATAGGCAAGCTAAAAAAGGGGTAGATAGGCAAGCTTGAGGGCTAGATAGGCAGGCTAATTTGGGTCTACAGGGGGTAGATAGGCAGGCTATAGGGTCTACAGGGGCTAGATAGGCAGGCTATAGGGGCTACGAGGACTAGATAGGCAGGCTATAGGGTCTACATGGGCTAGATAGGCAGGCTATAGGGGCTACGGGGGCTAGATAGGCCGGCTATAGGGTCTACAGGGGCTAGATAGGCAGATTATAGGGGCTACAGGGGCTAGATAGGCAGGCAGTGGAGTTAAAATAAGAAATAACTTACTTACCTCGGTCCACGCTCCCCTGATGTGCCGCGCTCCAGCCCCTGTGCTCGGCGCAGGCGGCGCAGTAATGTGACGTCATTGCGCCGCCCAAGTGATCACTGGGAGCTGGAAGGGGAAGTAGCAGAGCGGAGTGAGCGTCGCTCCGTTCTGCTACCTCCAGGCAGCGCTGCCTTGAACGCTCGGGCGGGGGGGCCCGGACGTTCAAGGCAGGAAAGCGACGGGGCCCCGCAGCTCCGCGTCCACCGCAGTGAACTGTTATGTTCACTGCCGGCGGACACAGGAGCGGCATTACCGGGGTAGCAGACGTAGTAGCAGCTGCCCCGGGGCACGGGCCCCCTGAGGACACGGGACCCAGGGCAGCTGCTACGTCTGCTACCCCGGTAATTACGGCCCTGGTCAAGAACGAATTGTGCTGGCTAGATGACTGGATCCGACACCTCCAAAAAAGATAGAAGGCCTTCAGGGGTATTTCCAGTATGCATTGGTAGCAATGACCTAGGCCGGCCTATGGAAGGACAATCAGCGACAAGGTCAGAGGGGGACAAGGCTCATTGATGTGCATGGGGAGTAAAAGTTAGCCTGTCTGATCTGATCCCCTAGAAGAGGAGCTGTAGCATAAATTGCAATGTTCAGTGTTGCTGCAGATTGTTCAACACTCATGCCGAACTCTTTCCGCCTACAACAGCCATATAAGCATCAGAACTGGACCATGGAGTGATAGAAGAATGTGACTTTGTCTGATAAGTCACATTTTCTTTTCCATCATGTAGACAGCCATGTCACTTACAGATGGGCCGGTATGTACTATGGGAAGAAGACAGTCTGGGGGAGACGGAGTGATGCTATGGTGCATGTTCTGCTGGGAAACTAGGTCCTGACATTCATATGGAGGTTCCTTCATACATATCTAAACATTGTTACACCCCTTCATTGTAATGGAAATCCTAATTCAGCAGTTTACTGCAGCACATTGAACTATAAAAATATGTCTACGGTATGTAGATTACATGATAAAGGAAGAGGTGCTGAGCTCTGTGATATATAGGGTTATGGGCAAGTAGAGGGAGCTGAGCTCTGTGATATATGGGTTATATGATAGAGGAGAGGCTGGGGTCTGTGATATATAGTTTATATATGATAGGGGAGAAAGCTGAGCTCTTGATATTAAGCCTCGTTCACACGGGTTATTTGGGGACGGATTGGCGCCGTTCTCCGCGCCGGATTTGCTCTGCAGTACGGCGCCAATCCGTCCCTGTCATTAAAGGTAATCCACTGCTCTCATAGAGAACATGATTCCGTCGCTCCTCCCCGCTCGCCGAATCCCCCGGGGCGGGAAAACTAAACCCAAAATTGCATTTTTTTGGGGCCGGAGCGCGCCCCCGCCCCCCTCCCCCCCCGCCCCCCCCCTTATTCACGCAAATTTTTTTTGAGCTCAATACGGCTCACAAATCCGTCGGAAAAAGCCGTGTGAACAGGGCCATGGGGTTATATGATAGGGGAAAAAGCTGAGCTCTGTATGTATAGGGGCATATGATGAAAAGAGGGGGCTAGCCTGTAATATATAGGTTTTATATGAAAAGGGGAAAAGCGAGCCTGTGAAAAGGGTTATATGAAAGGAGGGGGCTGACCCTTTTTGGATATATGGGTTATATATAAGGAGAGAAGCTGAGCTCTGTGATATATAGGGTTAATATGATAGGAGAAAAGCTACTCTGTGAGAAAGGGGTTAATAAAGAAGCTAGCTCTGTGATATATGGTTATATGATAAAGGGAAACTGAGCTCTGTGATATATGGGGTTATATGATAAAGGAGAAAAGCTGACTCTGTGTATTAGGGCTATATATAGAGGGAAGAGCGACTCTGTGACATATAGGGTTAATATAGAGGAGAGAGGAGTGAGCTCTGTGATATAAGGATTTATGATACAGGGGGAAAGCGAGCTCTGTGATATATATGGTATATTTTTGAGGAAAAGCGACTCTGTGAATATAGGGTTAATTATAGAGGGAAAAGCTGAGCCGTTATATAACTGTAGGTTTATACTTTTTTGATACAAAATTTTAAAAAAGAAATAAAAAATCTTTTAAAGAAAACAAAAAAATTTTGCTCCCCCCCCACTACATGATTGACATTTGCTCTTACATACACTAAAAAGAAAGTGTAATCACTGAGGAAAAAGAGTAAGCGGACTCCTTGTCCTTTTAAAAAGGGGCCGGGCATATTTCTCTGCTTTTTACTCAGAAATCCTGCTCATATCCCATAATCCCAGACCTCAGCTTCTCTCCCTCTATCACATCCTGACAGTATAGGGCAGCATAATCATCCTGGCGGATTCACTTATACTGGTGCAGTCCTCTGCTGTAATTCTTGGGCTTTTAGACAGAGACCCATTATTGTAGCTAAACCAAGGCCCATAGACTCTTCTTTGATCCTCTGGAGGGCCAGCCCAACACTATATACAGAGGTCAAATACCTCATGGAGTATATCTTGGCAATGTTACCACATCATCATCAACCTGATTTAACACTAATAATTTCCTGTCTAGGACTGCGCGGTGCCAAATTCTGTTCTCACAGGGAAGGCTGATCTGGAATAGCATAGGCCTGAATGATCATTCTCCTTTCTCTGTAGATTTTATTAGATTGCAGGATTAGGCGCGTGGAGCTGAGTCAGATGGAACAGGAACAACAAGTTAATGCAAACTCCCAAGTCTTTCTTCATTATCCTTGTAAAGTGTCAAACCCTGAGTCACTCTTGATCCAAGTTTATTCTATGAGGAGTCAGCAAATCATCCAGTCACCAAACTGGGTCATCCAGATCGATTGTTAGCACTGAATTCCATAGTGTTGGTGTGAGTCATCAGACTGTGATGCAGAGGCACAGAACCACTCCAGAGGAAGGCGATGACGCCGGAATCAGGCGGAGGCCGTACAGTCCCACAGTACATCATTACAGGACTAAGTTGACGACTGAGCAAACCACGCGAGACCTGTAGAAAACACATTGTAATTGCAAAAATTCTGTGCAGAATCGCCATAAAGCTGGGCCAAGAACAAGAGTCAATACCCAGTAGCATTTTCGAGACCACGCACGGGTGATGGTTCCATATAGTGGTAAACATTAGTGTATGGATATTCAATCCTGCCCACTAACTATTCACCCGGTAAAAGCCAAAAAAATCAATGTGGCCCTCTTGGTGCACTGAACCTGGCATGGTTTCATCTGCACACAGTAACTGCAGCATGGGAACAAGGCTTTAAAGGGGTTGTCTCCCTTATAGAGTATTGCTTATTAAGATAAAGAAACTTCTGCAAAAACAAGTACACTTTGATAATATAAAACAAGAAAGAAAAAATGTCCGCTACATGTCCCATTGTTGCAGATATTAAAAAAAGTACTATACTTTATTAATAGACAAATTAAAAAGAATTTTTAGACATCATTTACTGAAATTAATGTCCAAAGTTACCCAAGCATGTAGGACCAAACTGAGAGTTGCATCTACTGATGGACCAAGTATGACTCAGGACTCTGACCTGTTGTGCGTAAATCGGATTAAGGAAGCATGCTTCCGAAACGCTTTCAGCGTCCTAGTCCACTTTGTCCCATCATCCGCATGCACGATTGCCTCCTACCATGCTTGTACTTTGGACATAATTTCAGTAAAATGAATTAATAATCTTTTTAATTTGTCTATTAATAAAGTCTAGTATTTTTAATAAATTCTGCAACAATGACATGTAGCGGACAATTTTTCTTTCTTTTAATGGCTAATACGAGGCGGTGGATGTGTCCGGCTCTGTCTTTATGAGCTTGCATCGAATCTGGTGACCGGACTGATTTTTGTTTTTCTGGACTTTGTAATATATGTCCATTAACAGTGTCCTACCTATTCCTACATATCCCCTCTTTGTAGGGCTGCAATCAGCCCTCAGGTTTGCTTCTAGCTACACATACCTGTTCAATGTCGCCTGATAGGCAGCCAGCGCTGGTTGCTTATAGCTACAGACCTTTCAATCTCTCTGATAGGCTGCCAAGCAGCTGGTTGCTATAATCTACAGACCTGTTCAATCTCTCTGCTAGGCAGCCATCACTGGTCCCTGTAGCTACAGACCTGTTGTACAATCTCATCATGATAGGCTGCCAGCACTGGTAGCTAAACTACAGACCTCTTCTACTACAGCCTAGTAGAAGCCATTAAACCAACGGCCCTGAATTCAAAGGGGAAACCAAGAAAAAAGGACTCAGTGAGTGAAATCAATGTAGTGAGACAACCCCTTTAAAGGAGCACGAGCATCTCCTTTGTGTCAAGAACCCAGAAGACAAAAGGAGCTCTGGAACGTTAGTGGCGGCAGAGTATAAGCTTAGTATTAGGGTTTTTTTACTTTATTGGACCACTCTGGCCCCAGTAAAATGTAATTTATTTTTCGTACTAGACAACCTCTTTAATACAAATACGTCTATTTGCGTCAACCCAATGTGTATACAGAGGAAATGAAACAAGCAGCCTCTAATAATATCTGGCAATGCTTATCGAGTGAAACAAAAGAAAAGAAAAAACTTGTAATCCAAGATGTAAGAGAATCAACCAGTCCCTCTAGGCATTAGATTAGGGCAGACCCTGCCATGAAAAGGATTATTTCAGATGGATTCTTCTCTCCGGAGCTGTTCACATCACATTTGTGTCATGTTAGGTCTACATAAGAAATGTTTTCACAGTTTGTTTTTTTATTTTTTTTGTACTTGGAAACACATAAAAAATTCCACTCCTAGAGGGTTAGAAAAAACAAAAATATCATGGACAAAACAGCACAAAAAAAATTACCATCAGTTATCAGGGGTGCCAATAGGGCAGTACGGGCAGTACTCCTGTCAGGGACCCCAAACAAAAAAGGGACCCTCTGATATGTTAAGAAAAAGGATAGTAATGGTGTGAGGGCCCCATTTGGCAGATTAAGTGCCCTGAAATGGTTAATAGATGACTAAGGGCAGCGCTGGCAGTAATAAACTGTAATATGTAAAAAAGCAATTGGTATTCAATAACAGAGCACATAAGATCGGGGGTCACACAAGGTTTTATGTTTTTACAGCGTAGTATCCGCACCAAGAAAAAAAAAATTGAATGCAGTTAGGTTGAATTTCATAGGGCGGATTTTAGTGCATTTTTTACACCGACTTTAATAGGAAAAGGCAAGATCTGCACCAATCTGGATATGATTAAGAGCACATTGATTGCTTGAAACGCGTAAGTAAATGTCTCAGGCCAGGATTGCTCACATGTTATTTTTCTGTAACCAGTGGTGTCCTACAAGTGCTTGTATTTTTATTATACATTTTCCTATTAAAAGTCTATGTTTTTATGATTCCTTTTGTGCTGGATCGCCACAGTGTCTTTATCTACTATACTCTCCGCTGGACTTGCAAAGGGATCCGTGCACTGGAACTGCGCTTATCTTAGGTGAGCTGGCTTCCAACTATTTTTCTTTTATTAAATCTGCACTAAAACCTGTAGAGAAACCTTTTTTTGTACATTTTGCCTTCTTCCAGTAAAGTCAATATAGAAAAAGCCGCAGCAGATCTGCCCAATGTGAATGTACCTTTATTGCAGCTTTGTAATGTGGTAACAGGGAATGTGGTTTTAGAGGTGAACTACAAAGCCCATCCTCCAATCTGGAGTAAACATGATTTTTTGACTGCACATAATACAGCACCACAAGTTCAAGTGACAATCGCTTATTGAGAGCCTTTGAATAAAAACGGTTTTGGAAATAAATCTAAAAAGTTTCCCCCTATACGAGTGATATTTTTAAAAGCTGCAAATTTCCAAAAATGGTGTATATGGAAACATCTGTGCTGTGTTCTAGCCAGGAAAATAAAATTTCCAGCATCAAAAACCCCCTCTGAAAATTTTTGTGAAAAGACCTTGGGGCTCGTGAGCGTGACATGCAGGCCGGGGAAAATTTTTGCGGCTCGTTTAGACCTTACGGGCCTCCGTGCAAAAAAGCAATGCACCCGGGGGAAAAATCCCCTCTCGCACAAGGGAGCCCAGAGCACGCCAAATATTTTTTTTCTCTTTTTTTTCCCTCTGATTCATTTATAGAACCTGACAAAAAAAATTTTCTGCATGTTTTCAGTACAAATAAAAGGTTTTTCAGGGGGAAACTGAAGACTCCCATCCATCTCTATGGCAGCCCCATTACAGATCTTTTAAAAAAAAATTTAACCCCCTTTGGTGAAAAACTAAGCTTTAACTCCCGCAAAAAGGGTTATATGGCCTTTTACCAATAGTAGGGGGGAACAATACAGCTCCTACTTTTACATGCATTTGGTGTGGGGGCCCCTTTCAATACCCCGGGGTTTGTCTTAAAAGTACGTTCTGGCCAGGGGCATATTTTAAACCCGGGGGGAGAGGGGAACCATTCCCCTCTATTTTTTCCCCCTCAATTTTGTAAAACTTCTTTCAATATGGGGTTTTTTGGAAAGAACGGAGGTAATTCATAGCTATCTCCTGTTTGTTTTCAGATGCTTTTCCTAGGAAACCCAAAACCCCCCTTTGGGTATGTCAAACATTGGCCGGGATGGGGAAAAGGTCCCCTTCCCCTGCTTTCTTATTACCCACACAGGAGTTTTGTTTGCCCTTTTTTTACGGGACAAACTTTAAGGGTTGCTCCACACAGGTTTTCAGTCGGACTTACAGAGGGTTTTTCGATTTTAAAACCTCTGTAAAGGGCGTAAACCCTTTTACATTGACATTAAAAAAAAAAATCCGTTCGGGATCCCCACTGCACGGATTTTCCCCCCAGGATGTTTTCTCAAAACCAAAGGCGGCTGAAAACTTAAAAACATTTCTTTTTCGAAAGATTTTAACGGAACATGAACATGTGGGTGCAAAGGGGGGACGGCAATCCGAAAAACGCGGAAAAAAACCCATCCCCAAAACCATGAAAATTTCAAAAATCCCGTCGGGATTCTTTAACAGAATCCGGACAGTATTTGAGCCTGTAAACCACCCAAACCCCTTTTAACTTAAAAGTTTTTTTTCCGCTGTAAACCCCCTATACCTCTAAGTCCCTCTAAGGCTATGTTCACATGGCGTCTTTATGGGGCTTAATTCGGCTGCAATACGCCCAAATTATGCCCCGCGACTACAGTAATTCATAGCACTTTTTTCCCTGATGCGGGACAAAGAAGTGAATGGGGACAGGCCAGAGTGTTTTAAAAGCATACGCTAGCCAGGACACACTTCTAAAACACCTGGCATACTGCGGCGCACACAAGTACGTGCTGCAATATGCCATGTGAACATACCCTAAGACTAAGAAATTAGACTGAAAGATCAGTCATCTAAAAACCATCTACACCTTTTTTGGGAAAGTGTAAGTCTGAAGCTGGCTGTGAACAGTATATCCACATGGCTGTTTTTCAGGACTGAAACAGTGTAGACTCCACAACTAAAAACAGCACAGTTTTTTTTCATTGAAAAAGTGAGGCGGAGTTCAGTCTGTTGTGGATGCTTTTCAGCGCTGTAAACAGCTATGTAAACCTACCCTGAAGAGGTGTTAAAACTACTACTGTCTGTCTGTCAAAGATGATTAAAATAGAAAGAAAAACTTACCTTGTGAACCTGCTCGTTCCGGCGCTGCAGCCGGTCCTGGCCAATGACCTCACCATTCATTCTTCACATGACCCTACAGCTATTCACAGGCCACAGTGGTCTCTCGCTCGATGTACTGCACGTGACCACCAGCTTGAAACTGGCGTCAGGGTCACTTTAAGGGGATGTTCACACAGCGTGTTGGATCCAGTTTTGGATCTGTTTTGGATCCGAATCCAAAAACGCTGCATAAATTGCATCCAACACGAATCGCAGCTGCGTATTTGGATGTGTTTTGGCTGCAGCGGGATCGCACCCTATAATTTTAAATAGGGCGTCTGCTGCATCAAATGGATCATGAACTGACATGTCAATTCTTTGAATGGATCCAAAAGACGCTTGAGAAAGGCGCAGGTAAAACACGTATCGGCGATCACTCATCTGAACACCAATGCGTGTTTTACATTGAAAGCAATGTAATCACACTGCACATTGCTAGATGCGGGTTTTGGTCTGAAACACGGATCCAAACACGCATCTAAAAACGAATCCAAAATCAGATCCAACACCCTAAGACTAAACTGTGGCATCATTGGCCAGGACCACCCACAGTGCTGGAAGGAGCATTTCCGAGGCAAGTTTTACTTTTGTTTTTTTTCTATTTTTAATCATCCTCAGGACAGATAAGCTGTTAGTAGTTTTGGAACACCTTTTAATCCACATTGGGGCTTATTTGCACCTCTGTGCACTGGATCTGCATTAGTTAAATCTTTTACTTCAGTTTTCTCACATTTCCATTTTCCTATACACCTATTTTATATGCACATGAGTCTCTTTTCAATGTGCAGCAAGTTCCAGTGGATCCATTTTGGTAACATTTTAGCCCACCGAATTGGGTTAAATTTAGAACCGCTTGTTCCATTGTTGTATAATTCACACCTCTATTTTTTTTTAATCCGTGTTTCAGCAACAATAACAAAACAGCAAAAAAAGTTGATTATTGTTACTGGCGCTTTCTTTTTCACACATCTGTATTTAAGCCATATAAATGTGGAAGCAAGAAGCTGCTGAACCAGTACGTGCACCGCCACACCATGGTGCTGAAACTTTGGATCATTAGAACCAGGAAGATCCGCATATCACAAAGGTGCTTAGCATTTTTGCCAAGTCTCAATAAGCATTTTTGCTGGGACAGAGGGTGCTTAGCATTTCAGTGCAAGGTTTAACCCAGTGGAGGCCTCTAGGCAGTCGAAGTTTTGGGGCATCTCCTTGGAAAATCTCTCCTATGATTTTTACTCAGCCAACAAATCGATTTTATTACATAAAACCAAACAATAAAATTATTAACATTAAACAAAAATGAAATATTCTGGCTGTAGCTGACATATGCAGTTACAGGGGGGATACAGCCTCAATACAACCTGTGAGAGACTCTGCAGCTCCTGCAGTTTTCTATGACCGTATAATGCTACTACATGCGTGACATGCGGGAGCGCTGCTGCTGGGAATTGGGTTCTTGGGCAGCAACAGGAAGAGTTTCCCCACCAGGAACTCGCATCCTGGGGGGACAAAGGTAAGAGATGGGGTCATCCTGCAATGCAGCTTGGGAACCTCTAGATCAGAGTATGCCCCAAAAAGAACCTCACGCTCCATGTCATGTCCCAACAGGGCAGCACTTCTGCCAGTTCTTGTAGAATACTACTCCCAGCAAGGCGGTTAATGCTGAGCCTTTTACTCTAATAAGAGTTGCAATGCAGACCCATAAGATGAAGTTATATTTAAAATTGCACATAGTCACTGTAGGACTACAAGTTCTAGTGGGGCTACTGGGCATAGGAGGGGGGCTGCGCAGGCAAAAAGACCACATGGGGAGTTGCAGTCCCGCAGCAACTATCTGCACTGTGGAAGTAGAAGACTCAGCATTCTACATCTAGCTCCTGGGGGAGTTGAGAAAGTTAATAGGCTGACCCTGCCCATAAATATGTCTTTTACCACCAGTGCAGTTTTTCCTTGGGGTCCACAAGTGGAGCTAATTCTATGGTCCCACCAGTGGAGTTGATTCTTGGGGCCCACCAGTGGATATGATTCTTGGGGCCCACCAGTGGATATGATTCTTGGGGCCGACCAGTAGAGTTGATTCTTGGGGCCCACCAGTAGAGATGATTCTTGGGGGCCCACCAGTAGAGATGATTCTTGGGGGTCCACCAGTGGAGACAAATCTTGGGGCCCACCAGTGGAGTTGATTCTTGGGGCCCACCAGTGGAGTTGATTCTTGAGGCCCTCCAGTAGAGAATTCTTGGGGCCCACCAGTAGAGATGATTCTTGAGGCCCTCCAATAGAGACAATTCTTGGGGCCCACCAGTAGAGATGATTTTTGGGCTTGCCAGTGAGGAGTTGATTCTTGGGGCACGCCAGTGTGGAGTTGATTCTTGGGGCCCATTTTATAGCTACTATATGTGACTACACATAACTTTTGTTTTCTGCCTCTCTTTCTCTGTCTTTCTACCTGAAAAGCAGCCCCAGACATTCTATTCCTAGGGATCCACCTTGCCCATGGGTCACTGCAGGTGTTCGAGCCTGACTGGGACCCACACCTATCTTGAGAACAAGGCTCTCCAAAGCCTTTGAACATATGGCTTGGCTGTACCCGGAACGCTCATAGAACAGAATGGCAAGTACTGCCCTCCTTTACGCACAGGGACCTGATCCTAAGAGAAGCCATAGGTGGGATCCGCAGGAATCAGAAATGTATGGCAATTTGGGGATTACAAGATTTTAAACTGTCCGAAACACTAAAATGATAACCTTCACAGTATGCCCGCCATCTGTTTACATCCTTGTGAGATGGCCATCAGAAGAGCGTGCCAGCCAACCATAGCTCAGCAGTCATGTGTTAGGGTTAATAATATCACCAGAGCGGGAAGTCACCTTAGACATGTTATCCATATGAACGTCATGCTGTAATGCAGGAGTGTAGACGTTCACGTAGCATAGAAACCAATAAATGGCAGTGAGGGATCAGCTAGGCATTGTAATTGGTAATATTGAGAAGCTGATTAGTTTAGGTAGACATGAGTGTTCCTGATAACCTAGAAAATTCTGGGTTAAAATATCATTGTGTATATGACTAGTCTAAGGCTCAGTGCACACTACGTTATTTTGAACTGTGACGGAAGGGAGAACTTATGCGTTAACTTGTTCATTGACTAATGTAGTTGGCCGGATGTGCATTGTACATTGACATAGTGCCTGTTTTTACATTTTCCGTCAAATATGCGTTTGATTTTAACGGGTGGAAGATGCTGGGCGCTGCGCTTTTTCAAGTTTAAAAAAAGTACACGTTACAGTATATGTTTTTTGTACAATGTATGTCAATGGAAAACGGGTCCTAGTGTTCGTGTCCATGTTGCAAACGTATACGTTTGTATCTGTCATAAATATATAAACAAAGCTACTCAAACAAATTACAAGGAAATAAGAAAATATGGGTGACAGCCAATAGAAAAGCTAGTATAAAAATAGAAAAAAAAGAATGTTAAGCGTCTGCTCCAAACAGTGCATGTTTGGCATACGTTTAAAGTATACATTTTAATGTATGGTCGAACGCAGTGAGCACCCAACCTAATAATGAAAATCTGCTACATGGACTGTCTTCTCAGTTATTGCAGCGCATATAAAAAATGCTGATTTGTTTAAACTCAGACTGATCTCTAATCAGCTCATCTCGTCTATCTGCTGAAAAACTAGAGATTCTAACGCACTAATGATTCCCCCCTAATCTGTGCTATTTGCCTCTGGCTTTACCTTACACATCTCATGAAGTCCAGGAAGAGTGCAGATTGCACGTCACTTAGTGAGCCATCTGCAAACCTCCTCTACCTGTGTCAGATACGCCCCACCCTGTAATCAAACTCCCAGTGAGGTAAAAAAAAAAATTGTACAAACATGTCAGGTTTCCTCTCCCCACCCCGCTCTCCCATGCTCTCTCCTTCCCTCTTCTGTTTCTGTGCCTGCATTCCCGGAGTGAGAGGATTACTTTATGCCATTGATCAGGTGCTCCCTGCTCTCCACAGGTAAGTGACAAACCTGTCCCAGGGACAGAAGCCCTTGCATGAATTAGTGTTGCCCTTCTAACTGTACGAGTCGGCTTTGTCGCTCCCGAAATCAGGCTGCAGAGTTCTGCTACTTGCACCCTGGATAAGAAATCGTTAACGAGCACATTGTATGAAGATTGTACCCAGTATACGCTCTCTTATGTATAAATTCATCTTTCTTATATAGTGCTGACATATTCCACAGCGTTGTACAGAGATTCTCAACATACATATTAGTCCTAGTCCCCACATTGTGCTTACAATGTCCCTAATCTCCCACACAATCACATAGATAATAGACCGAAAATATTCTCTTCCATAATTTAACATTGTTTATTCCATAATAATATTTCTTAGGAGAAAAACATTTAGCAAACATAGTAAATAGTAAGTGGTATACTCCTATTTGTTGTGGCTCAGCGTCCATTCATTCTGTATATCTGAAACAGATAGCCGGAGACCTATCTCCAACACACCCACACACATATTTACATACATACACACATGTGCATATATATAGCTATGAGCATGGCCTTGTGTCTGTGGTTTTCAGTAAATAATGTACCTTTTTGTGATATATATGTGAAAACCAATACATATGTGTTTATGTATGTGTGTGTGTAGAGTGTGTGTGTGTGTGTGTGTGTGTGTATATATATATTTATATATATATATATATATATATATATATATGCGCACACACTGTATATGCATATATATATGCATATATATATATATATATATACATTACACACCACTGTATTGTGTATATGCATATACACACAGTATGTACATTTGTATAATTTGTCTGTGCATATAACTTGTGTGTGTGTGTGTGTGTTGTATATAGTATATATATATAGTATATATATATATATATATATATATAATATATATTATATATATATATATATATATGCGCGGCACACACAATCTTGTATACTTGTGCCTGTGTGAATATATATATATATATATATATATACACACTCAGACAAATATGCACATACACAAAGTTATATGCACACACACCAATATATACACATGTATATGCATACACACTTATACAGTTTGTGTATGTAGAAATATATACACATGTGCAGTGTGTGCATGTACACATAGAAATATATACAGGTGTGTATGTATGTGTGTGTATATATATGTATATATATATATATATATATATACACACACACATACATACTAGTGCATCTAAATTAGAATATCACTGAAAAGATAATTGATATCAATAATTTAAGTCGAATAGAGAAACCCATATATTGTATAGACTCATTACAGTATGAATTACAAGGTTTAATATAATACATTTGTGCGCCCTATAACAGATAAAATGAATCCTGGAGAACCCTTTTAATTTCCAATGAAATTAAAATTTTTTGAGATGCACTAGTACATACATGCAGGCTCGGCCTGGTCCACCGGGTATGTTCACATGGCTTAAATTGCCGCGTGTTTTGCCGCATATTGCGCATTATCTGCTGCGAAATGTGTGCTGCAATTACAGTAATTCATAGCTCTAATAGAGAACTATGGATTATGCGTCGTCCCCCCTGCGCGTACAAAACGATCGTGTTGTACGCATGGGGGGAGAATTGACGTGTCAATTGTTAGCGGCGATTATGCGCCGCAGACAATACATGTCAATGAGGCCAACCGGGTGCCGGCCTCCCCGCGCTTTGGAAGTATGCGCTGATCAGTGCGTGCTTCCAAAACACACGGCGCATTGCGGCGCGTACTATACACGCCGCAATACGCCGTGTGAACCTACCCACCGGGGACCAGGCGAAACCCCCGGTGGGCCCCTGAGCATGGCAGACTTGCTTCACACACACTTCTCCAATCAGCAGGTATTTGAAATTTTAACACTTGCATCTCCAACGCTCGGAGCTAAAATAGGACAGTTCCCAGATTACAGGAAGCCAAATAAAGAGAAGTTCCATGCAGCTCTGTAACCTGTTGTAACTTGCTGGCTCTCTCGTAGGCTTTTAGTAGTGAAAGGTGTCATCAGTTACTCCGGAACAGTTATCCATCTACTGCTAAACGCTGTTAATTTACACCTGGGAGGTAGATCCTGTTACTCCATAAACTAAATGCAGTATTGTAGCCATGGAGATGTAGAAGCACAGAGTTTGTCATTAAACCCTAGGGGCCGTTTACACGGCAAGTGCCAAATACCGGTCGGTTATGCGAACGGTATTTGCCCTGTTTTGCGGCCGTCCCCACGCGATGGGCGGAGAAAAGCCCTCCCCCCTTCACATTGAGATACACATATTCCATCGGGAAACCGGACGGAAGAATGTGCATTCACAATGTTTTGCAGCCGGACCGCGGGCGGCAAAACCGCCGGGCGGAAAAAACGTGCAGTGGGGACTGCCGCATGGGTTTTCCATTGAGTCCCGTTCTGCTGGTTTTCGGCCGGTTTTTCAGGCAGTCTGCAAAACTGCAAACCGCCTGAAAAAACGGCCAAAAACCCGTGCCGTGGGGACATGCCCTAAGGAGCCGCATTGTTCATGCATTATGTTGGCATAAAGCATTCACAGAAATCTGTAATAATTTGGGTGATCTGCAAAATGTTCTAAAATGACTTTCAATGGTAAATCAGATATGAGCATAATATCAGCTCTGGTGCGGCTCACCGACTCGGCTCTGGTGCGGCTCACCGACTCGGCTCTGGTGCGGCTCACCGACTCGGCTCTGGTGCGGCTCACCGACTCGGCTCTGGTGCGGCTCACCGACTCGGCTCTGGTGCGGCTCACCATTTCGGCTCTGGTGCGGCTCACCGTTTCGGCTCTGGTGCGGCTCACCGATTTCGGCTCTGGTGCGGCTCACCGACTCGGCTCTGGTGCGGCTCACCATTTCGGCTCTGGTGTGGCTCACCACTGGCTCTGCTCCAGCTCATCACCCGGGGCTCTTTAGACCTTTGGCTGTTATCCTGAACTAGGACTCTGGCCTTCCCCGATCGGCTCTGGTCCCGGCTCCCCTTTTTGGGCTTGCCTCCCCCCCGGGGCATTTAAAAATTCATTTCCCGGGGTGTTCCGCTTTAAGACCCTTTGCTCCTTTAAAGTTAAAAAATAAAAACCCTCAATGTAACTAGAGAACAATTGTACAGTGCACTTCTTCTGCAGTGACCTATTTGTAGTATTGTGGGTGATTTGCTGAGATGTATATGTTTTCTATACACATAGAATGATATGCAGTATTGCTTGTATATAGGCGTATGTTACATTATTGTCTATGTATCACAGCTATTGTATAATTATGTGTATCTTGGTCACTAAGCAGCCAATGTCTACAAGGTTGTACTGACATAACTGACCTGGTATGGAAAACATTTCCAATTTGCTTAACTACCACATAGGCTTATGGTATCACATGATCATAGGAGGAAAACCTTCCTTCAGTATCTCTGGTGACAAATTTATTAGTGAAACATGGTTTAAAAATACTTCTGTGTGATCTCTGCTTTCAAGGGGATGTCAGGATAAGAAAAAGGGGTCTGCTATCTGGTTTTAACAAACAGCGCCACCATTGTACATAGGCTATGCCTGGTATTGCTTCATTACCCTATTTACATGAACAAGGTGCAATATCAGACACAGCAAATAGCGGTACTGTTTCTTTTCCAAGGAGACCTGTGATGCAGTGACGCAAGTGCTGATAAGTTGTATATAGTTCTATAAATCTTTAGGGTTTCTTCTATGTTTGCTGTCTTGCTTGTTGTTCTCTTGTTATAGTTATTAATTTTTGTAAGGTATGCACATGCTGATATAATGAATGTGTTGTACAGAGCTGTAATATGGCAATACAGCTACAGCATGAATAGTTGTAGCAATCAGTGGGGTCCAAAATCTGTTTCCATCTGTTATGGAGGTATTCGTCCCTGAAGTAGCTGAGTGGCAGCTCTCATTGTACTCCCTCTTAATAGGCAGTATTAGCAGTGCTCAGGGTTGTAGCTACAGGGGGTGCAGAGGTAGCAGTCACTACCGGGCCCTGCAGCCTGAGGGGTCCCATAAGCCCTTCTGCCACATAAGGAGACACCAGAATTATAAATGGCACATGGTAACTGGGGGCCCCATTTCACTTTTGCACCAGGGCCCCGGAGCTTCAGGTTACGCCTCTGGCAGTGCTAAGCACTTTTTAGACCCAATAAATCTGACAAACAATCCTTCAGCTCTGAACAGAATTACTCACTGTTTGCTTTCTACTTTCATAGGTTTTTATCTTATTATTTTTTAACAAGTCAAATTCCGGGGACTGGGTTATTGGAGGGAGTCCGGCTTTCCCCCTGAGCCAGCTGTACTGACATGGAGTGACAGATCCTGGGCAGTCACAGCAGTCAAGAAAACCGTGTGCTAAATTTAGCTAGAATATATTCAGTGGTTTAGTTTCCTAGCAGCTATTTTGTAGCAGATTGTTGCCCTTATCCATGGATGGAGCACCCTGATCCCTTGTAGACTACGTAGCCTTTTTCAGACATTTATTGTTATAAGAAACAGCATATTTTTCTGGCATTTTTACTGTATCTTTAGCTCATTTTTAAGACCAAAAATCACTGTGGGCAGATGTTACACTTCTACAGTAACATATAAAATGCACTATATGCAGTGTTTTTTGTGTCTCCAGGGTCAATGATGTGTGTTTTTTGCCCATGGGGCTTGTGTGTGTGGTTGTTTGTGTGTTGGGGTGTGGTGTAATATATTGTATATATATAATATATATATATATATATATGTATTTATTTTTAGCTTTTGTTTTCAAAAAGTGTGTGTGAATGAGGCTTAAGGGGTCATTCACACAGCGTTTTGACATACGTTTTCGGGTCCGTGTTGGATCTGAAAATCACATCCCAAACGGATCCAACACATATCCAACATGCAGCTGCGTGTTTGGATGCAGCAGGATTGCACCCTATAATTCTAAATAGGGCTCCTGCTGCGTCTTTTGGACCAAGAATTGACATGTCAATTCTTGGAATGGATCCAAAAGATGCAATGAGATGCGCATCGGTGATCACTCGTCTGAACACTGATACGTGTTTCATATTAAAAGCAATGGAAATCACACTGCTATTTATTAGCTGCATGTTTGGGTCCGTTTGGGGTCCGACAGACGGATCCAAACACGCAGCTAAAAGCATATGTAAAGAGTATGTTCACACAGCTTATTTGGACGCTGATTTTTCAGTGCCCAAAACAACACCTTGCCTGAAGCGCGCTTCTTCAGAAGAGGTTTTAGACGCGGTTTTGGAGGAGGTTTTCAACACGGTTTTCACCCATGCAAATTAAAAACCGCACTGAAAAAGGCTCCAAAAAACGCATCAAGAAATGTGCCCAGGTTCAGCGCTGAAAACGCTTCAAGAACTGACATGACACTTCTTTTTCAGCGCCTAAAACATGCATTAAAACTTCGCTGCGCGTGAACTACAACATTGTTTTATATAGAAATCAATGACCATGAACTAGGGACATTTTGGATGCAGTTTTGGGAGCAGAAACGCTTCGAAAACGGCGTCAAAATCAGCCGTGTGAACAGACCCTAAGATGACTTAGTGTGGGAGCTTTATATGTGGAATTGGTTCTGGTTTGTGTCCGGTTTCCCTGTTACAATTCCTTCCAAAGGTGATGTTATTGACACACGTCTTTAGGGGCTCTGTCTATGGTGTTCATATGCCAACAAATACTACAATGAAGCTGCAGTGGGCCCATAGAAAGGAACAGGGTAAATGTATTCCCATTTGGATTGCGTTTGCTCTATTTCCTGATGGGATGTGCTTTGTTTGTGATGGAAGAGTGTGGTAGACCATGCTTTTGTGTTCCACACAGACAGCATGTACATTTGGCAAATAGGACCTGCTTCGCTCAGTAGGCCCACATGGGCTTCGCCAGGTACCACCGTCAGACTGCATATCCGCCTTAGAGGGTGGTCATGCAGCTTCATACTTAAAGGGATATTGCCATGAAGCCACTTTCTTGCCAAAGGTCGGCTTGCAGCCATCCTCCCCATTCATGTGTATTCGGCTGTAATCAGAAGTCCCACAGAAATGAATTGGAGAGGACTGCAAGTGCCGCCCTCCTTATTCTGTAACCTGGTCGGCTCGTAGCTAGCTACAATTAATAATAGCTGAATGTTCTGGGTTTGTAAAACACCCCTCATACTTGAAAGCAAATTATTTTAATAATATAGAGGAAACAATTATTTTATCGGATCGCTCCTTGGACTTTTATGGCATGGACTGCCAGTGACATGGCTACAGGGTTTGCAGTGGATGCACTTGCGACTGGGCCCCTGAGCCATGGAGACCCACAGGCCCCCCTCACCACACAGCTGCATTGCTTAGTCACATAGATCCAATGGAGACAGCTGTGTGATGTAATGATGTAATCACGCCGCTGCCTGTACTAAGCCCAAAGCTTATAGTGTCCTGGAGCAGTTGGCATGATGATGTCACACTGCCTGCTGTGGACTCAAAGAAGAGGTATTCGCCAGAGGAATGGGAAGAGGTAAGGTTTTTATGTTTGTTTTTATAACATGCCTACATACTGGGCCTATGTGCCTACCAAGCTACTGGAGGGTACCCTATACACTGGGGGACTGTATATACCTACTTACCTACTGGGGAGACCCTATATACCTACCTACTGAGGGGGTCTATATAGCTACCTAATATACCTCCCTACCTAATGAGGGGCATATATTCTTGCCTATCTACTGAGGTGACTTATATACCCACCGAAAAGCTACCTAGTGGGGGACTATATACCTCATTAGCTACTGAGTGAATCTGTATACTTACTAACGGGGCCTATTTACCAATATTCTGAGGGTACCTACTTACCTACTGTGTTTCTCCAAAAATTAGACAGGTCTTATATCACTTTTTTTTCTCTAAAACCAGTTGAGGCTTATTATTAGTGTAGGTCTTATTTTTCCCCATGAACAACAATCACACATTTAATCTTCAACAAAAAAAAAAAAATGTCAAACATACCGGTAATCATACTATATCCTCTTGAAACCCTGAATTCCATCATGAATTTTATTTTTCCATGTACAAAAACGTAAAAAAGCTCAAGCATCATTATAAAAACTTGAAACCTTATTTTAGAATGTAAGAACCCATAGAACTGTCACGGTGCAGCCGTACAGGGAGCCCAGGAATTGAACAGGTTTTAAAATGTTAAAGATCACAGGATCAGGAGCTCAAGTTGCGTGTGGCTGCTCAGCGTTCCTGGCTGTAGCTGGGGCTTATTTTTTGTAACTATGGCTTATATTTGGAGTAGGGCTTGTATTTCAAGGCTACTCTAAAAAACAAGCTTGGGCTTATTATTGGGGTAGGGCTTATTTTTGGAGAAAGAGGCCTAAATACTAACCTACCTACTGTGGGGCCTGTATAGCTACCTAATGAGGGCATGCCCATCTAAAGGGGGGCTTACCTACCTAATGGGTTTTTATTTGCCTATATACCAAAAGGGGGACTTAACCTACTTCACAGGAAAGGTCTGCCTACTATTTGGGGTCTGTACCTACCTACTGATGGCACAAATGGGGGCCTTATAATTGGCTGTGGGCAGTTTCATGGTTTGGGGTAAGATTACTGTGGCGCACCAAGGGGGACATTACTACAGTTTGGGGCCCTATGGATGGGGAGTTCGTGCAGAGGTAGAAAATGGTAGGAAAGTGCTGGAAAAGTGAGTCTAAGGCTAAGTTCACAGGGCTAATTGCAGGGCGTACTGAATGCCCCACAATTACACCGAGACTTCGGGCCGCCCCGAGTCCCCGATGCGGGGAGGGGGGAGGGGGGGAGCCCCCCCGGCCCCCCCCTAGATGCACTACTCGCGGCGCTAAGCGCTTGAATAAAAACATGTCATTTTTCCCCCCTGGTGGCGTTTTGTACGCCCGGGAGAGGGACATAATCCATATTTCCCCTTATGGACTGGGTTTCGGAAAAGAGGGGACCATTTCCTCGTTTTAAGCGCAGTATCCATGAATATCGCAAAATGCCCCCCAATTTTAACCCTGTGAACATACCTAAGATGTTTGGAAAATTTCGCAGGAAAAAAATTGTCACTGGGAATCGTCATAGTGACAATTTGGAAAGACAAGGATGAAAATTTCGATAGCCCTTTGGTCACCGATGTAACTGCACTGAAATCTTTTTATATGTGTGCAGGGGTTGTGACATTGTTATTACCATATATGGTCACGTAGGTGGGAATGTGGTCTTTGTGTAATGGTTTATATTCAATAACGTACAATTTTTTTTTATCTTTTTATGGTGGGATAGGGGTCATAATTGGGGTATTATTTGGTCGTTGTAGTAACTAATTTTATTGGTCTTGGTATATTGGTTTGGTCAGTAACAGTATAGTGGTATTAGCCTCTATATGGTAGTGATATGTGTGGTATTTATTGGTCCTTGTATATTGTTATAGGTAATATTGGTCTTTATATATTGATTTGGTCAAAGACATAAAAAGTTTTCAAAAGTTTCATAGTTTGTAAGGCTAAAAAAAAAACAATCGTCCCTCATTCACCTGTTGTGCTAAGGGGTTATCCAAGGAAGGCAAAAACCCCCAATGAGGTAGAAACCCTTGTCCCCATTTTGGGAAAAATTCCCCTTTCCCGACTCCAAACTGGCAATCGAAAAAACCCCGGGTAATGACCCCCCCGAATCCTTTCACTATAACTTTTTATATTTTTACGCTCCGAAATGCATCCAAAACCCTTTTTTTAACTCGGTTTTTTGAATTCACCATGACCCTCCCTCTGGGAAGAATTTTCCTATTCACGCTCTTCATAAAGAATCCCTTTTTATGTTTATGTAAAACTTTCGTTCCCAAGCGTAAAAGGGGCCCCTTGGGGTTTTAGATACAGCCCTGTGTAAAATAAATCTTGGGAGAAAACTCATTTGACCTTTGATGATTTAAACTATTTATTATGCCCCCCCGAGCCTTCTTTTCTCTAAATAAAAACCCTAATCTTGCCAATTTTCTGTGTACGTATCCCCCCGTCCTTTTTTTTATTTTTGTTGCCCGTTTTTGTACTTGTTCAAGCTTCAATTCTTTCCTTGCACGGTGCCCAAAATTACACTTTTTTCCATGTTTTGGTCAAACCCATGACTTGTAAAATGGGAAATAATGTTCTCATCATTTTTCATTACCCCCTTTTAATCCCCCCATGATCCTATTTTTTTTGGCTGCTCGCCTGACAGGGCTGCTCTTTTTAAGTTTACTGCCCCACCAGGATTCCCAAGTCCTTTCCATTCACTTTTACCCAGTGTTTTTCCTTTTTAACATTTAATCATGTAATGGATTTTCTTCCCGTGCAAACCTTCATTTATCAGTTTTAAACCTCATCTGCATTCCCTGCCCAGGCCCCAATTTCCCAGCCCTTTTGAATAACATTTTATCCTTTTTGGGGTTATTACTTTACAGAGTTAGTATCTCTAAAAGTCGATTTCTACTGTGTATTCCCTGTGTAAGATCTTTAATGAAAATGTTAAAGAGGTGGGGCCCAATATGACCCTTGTGGTACCCCACTAGAAACACAACCCAGTCTGAGTATGTACCGTTAAATTATCCCTTTTGTTTTCTATCAGTGAGCCGTTGCTTACCCACTTTCAAAACATTTTCCCCCGTCCAAGCATTTCATTTTATTTTCCAACCTTTTTTGTGGCACCGATCAAATGCTTTAGAAAAAATTTGTATGACATCCAGTGCCTCACCCCGATCCAGTCTAGCACTGACTTCCTCATAAAGCTGATGAGATTTTCTGACAGGACCCATCCTTCATGAACCCAGCTGGAAGGGGTTTTACATTATTTTCAGTAATACCCGGAAGCTCTCTGAAGAAAACCCTTCAAACATTTTTCCTCAACAGAGGTTAAGCTTACCGGCCCTTTGTTTTTTGGGTCACTTTTTGACCCCTTTTTAAATTGCACCAATTTGCTATGCGCCAACCCTTTGGGGCTACCCCTTATTAGACAGTCCATGAATATTAAGAATAGGGGCCTTCTATACTCACTTAACTCTCTTAGGACACGTGGGGGTTGCCATCGGACCTGGGGAAAAATTTTTTTATGGTATTTTCACACATGCTGTGGTATGTGGGGTATTATTTGGTCTTTGTATATTGTTGCTATTGGTAATATTGGTCTTGTTATACGGTTTGGTCAGTGACATGGTGGTATCAGTCACTATATAGTGGCGATGATATGGCTGTAGTTTTTGGCTCTTGTATATGTAGTGACCTGCAGAATACAGATAACTGTTAATTGTAAACTCCAATAAAAACTAAATCCCAAAAAACAAAGGCAAAATGGCATTTTTTTCCCCCCGTTCACCTAACAAATTATTATTTCTGCAGGGGAAAGAGGGACAAGATGTGGAAGATGCTTTGGCTGTATAACTTGTTTTCTTTTTTTCCAAAGCCTGGCCCCATTTCAAATGAATTTTCTTCTATTAGATAATCCCTTAAATAGAAATAATTTTCCCCACCCCCTTAAAAAGCGAATCCTCAGTAAGTAGGGGCCTGTTTTTAAAAAGTAGTGGGCCAAGCCGTTGTCCGGGGGGGAAGGGCCCCCCTAAGTTTTGCACCAGGGGGGGCCCCCGTGCCTTTCTTTGCACTTTTTAAAAATTTAGGTCAAGGTGTTTCGAACTTTTTCAAACAGCAAGAGCTTTATCATAGAGAAATTTCTTTAATTCCAGTTTCCACCATACTTTAAATGTTTGATCCTATAAAACCCAAGCCTTATGCCCTCGTATATACATATTTGCACCCACTGTATTCTGAAGATTCCTCCTCTGGCTTCTACCTCTGTTGTTAATGAACACAGGGTCAGTAGATCAATTCTCATTTGACAGCCTCTCTAGTCCAAAAACAAGGATTTGTAGTCGCTTGACAAATGATCCTTTATTGGGATCAGAAGGAATTCTGTTTGGAGCACCTTTGTTGATTGCGGGAATCAGAGGTATCATTTTTCCCACTGACTGGTAAAGGATCTTTCCAGATCTCCCATGTAAGGTAATCTAATGTTTTTTAACCCCTTAATGCCGAGGCCTATTTTTTTCATGTTGGTTTTTCCCTGCCGCCTTCTCAGAGCCATAACTTTTTTTATTCTTCCATCTACATAGACGTATGAGGGCTTTTATTTGGCAGGACAAGATGTACTTTCTAATACTGTTATTCATATTACCATAGAATATACTGGGAAACTGCAAAAAAATTCTAAGCGCGTGAAAATATGAAAAAAAAAAAATTATTTGCCCATTTTTTTTTTTGGGGAGTTTTGCTATTACGGCGTTCAGTCTTTGGTAAACATTATGTGTTATTTGTATTCTACAGGTTGATACAAATCTTGCAATACAAAACATGTAAGGTTTTCTTTGTTTTGTAAAGAATTTCCGGTTTCTATTTATGAAATTTGCACTGCAGCGCCATTTTCTGCGACCAATACCTTTTTTGAACTAACCTACGGACGCTGAGGGCATTTTTTTGGACTGAATTTTATTTTATTTTTCTACCATTTAGAAATATGGGACTTTTTAAAATTAAATTTATTCAAATTTAAGGGGATGTGAAATGACCAAAAAAACACAATTTTGGTGTTTGGAATCTTTTTTTCTTCTACAGTGTTCAGCATTTGGTTTAAACTATGTGATATCTTAATAGATCTGACTTTTTCGGGCGCAGTAATACCAAATATGTGTAACTTTTTTTTTTTATTTATTTGTAAAATGGAGAAAGGGGGATGATTTGAACTTTTAATATTTTTTTTTTACACTTTAAAACTAGGACCTACCACTAGTGGGTGCGATCACTTATACAGCCTAATGCATTGTAATACATTGCATTACAATGCAATACAATGAATTAGGGTGTACAAAGATGGCGGTTTTACTCCTTTCTGCCTTAGGCAGAAAGTAGTAAAACTGAAAACAATGCTTCCAGCTGCCATGTTCACTGATCGGGAGCCTGCGAAATTGGTTCTCCAGAATGTGGACTTCAAGGCCATCTGGTTGGGAGTATTGTCATCAAGGCTTGTATTTATAATGACCGTTGTCTGATACTTCTCTGAGTATTGTATTGTCTACCCTGGAGTACCTATTAAACACATTTTAAAGAAAAGTTATTTGATTTGTTATTCAGGTAAAGGTAATGACATAATCATCACTTTATTGTTTTTGGACAGATAAAGATTAGACTAGACCGACAGGGAAATAAGCAATACATGAAAGGGTAAATTTGTTTTACTTTTTCTCACGGGGGGTTTCCCGCTACCCTTTGATCACATGTCTTAGATGCCCCAAGAGAACCATCAAGCCATCTTCACGGTCACTATTAGAGCTCACACAGGAGAAGTCACGAGAGACAAATGAGCAAGTAGTGCATAGGGGATCTTTACAAAGGGGGTGATATTTAATTATTCCATATTGCAAACTTTGAAAAAAAATTTTTGGGATTCATCACTGAAAAAATTTTAGCTGCAGCATCCACAAACCCTTCCCTAGGGGGCCCCCCACTTTTTCTTGTATTGGTGTTTTTATTTCGTGCCCAAAAATTGTGTCTGGGCCCCCAGACCATGGGTTTTTACTTTAAGTCCTCAAATGAGCAAGAAAGGGAAAAAAATTTAAAAAAGTGGATTAATCCGTGCAGCAGCGGTCACCACTGGTTGCTGCCAGGTGGATTCTTAAAGGATGCCACAGGGTCTTCTTTATTAAAAGTAAGTGTGAAGAAGACGCAATGGACCACTGCTCCTGCCTGTGCTGTTGACTAAAAGAAAGCTAGTGATCATTTTATTAAATTTTTAAATTATACCACGGCGTAAAGATTTACATTGATCCCTGTCCCCTCTGGGGCTCATAGTCTAAATTCCAGATCAACCCATCTGCATATTTTTGGAGCGTGAGGAGAAAACGGAATACCCGGAGGAAATCCACACATACACGGGGACAACATAAAAACTTTGATGAGCCTATAACCCAAGACCACAGCGCTGCAAGGCAACAACACATGTATATTTATTTCTGTGATGAAAGGGGGATAAGTATTTACTAGATACCTGTGGTAAAGTGCCCCTATCCAGAATCCTGGTCACTATAACTTGTTGTTATTACACTCTGTAAATACATCCAGACCCTTTTTGAACTTTTTTAGTGAATTCCCCATAAGTTCATCTCGCAGAGAGTTCCACATCTCATGCTCTTACAGTAAGAACCCTTTTCTTGTTTTGTAAAAACTTTCTTTCCCCTTGGGGTAGGGGACCCCCCTTTTTTGGATACATTTCCGGGGGTTTAAAAAAATCTTGAAAGAGATCTCTATATTTACCCCGAAGCCGCCTCATCTATTTGCTAGGATACTCTTCTATGGGGTTTTGTTATTTTGGGGCCTATAGCAAAATCCTATTAAATTTTATTATTTTTTATTACCCCCCTTTTAACTCCCATAATGATTCCACAGTTTATTACCTGTTTTTCATTTCTTTTACAGTTTGGCTTCAGACAGGGTTTGCATAAAAGAAGAACCCCCCCCTTCCAGTGTTTTTGGTCACTTTAAAAACGAAGGCCTGTTCACACGGCTTAAAAAAGGGGCCCTATTTTTGGTCCGAATTACGCGCCGAAGTGCGAAATTACGGGCAAAAAAGGCCCATTCATTACGGGAATGCACAGTTTTCCCTAAGGGAAATATGGATTTTCTTCCTCTCCCCGCTCGGTAATACCCGAGGGGGGAGTAATGAAAAAGTCACTTTCTAGCGGCGTATACCACCGCTAGCAATTTATTGTCTATTTGGCCCGGGGAAGTGCCCCCCGGTAAACAACTCTGTTCGCGTCCCGGTCTTTGTGGGAGATTGCCCTGTCTGTTCCCCTAATCATGGAGTCCCCAACTACTAGCACCCGTCTAGCCTGACCTTCACTCCTATTCCCCATCTTACTGGAACAGACAGGGGGGGTTTTCTTGCTGCACAATGCTTTTTGAGCTGGCATCCCCCCCTTACCCAAACTTGCAATTTGTTGGGTGTACCAACCCCGAATCTAAAGTCCCTCAATCTTAAATCCCCCCCACTTAAGACAAAAACTCCCTTTACATAGAAAATGCACTCTCAAGCTCGCACACTCGCTCATTCAATTCCTTTTGTGGCTGCTGCAAATTAATTCCCTGGAGGTCAAAAAGATTATCCCCCCCAAAAAAAAAAAATTAAACTTGTGCTCTGATTCGTTGGGCGACAGAGACATTCTATGGGAACGTTACATGGAGTATTTTTTTTTTTAAAACGGGACACATTGGGCTGTGCCCTTTTTTTTGGTGTATTTTGCACCCAAAAACTGAGGCCCTATTCTCTATATAAATGATCTGTCGTACACCAAAACTAGGTGCATTTTTACATCAGA
>JAODAL010022959.1:0-63644 GCA_025379985.1 Phyllomedusa bahiana | reverse complement strand
CTTGTGGGGACCCAGCTGCTGCCGTGGTGTGCCGGGTCCCATGTGGCCACTCCTTTTTTTCCCACCCCCAAGAATTTTTCTTTGTGCACTTCTGATCATGCTGTGAGTGGCGCGCCCCCCTCCCACTTTTCTTTGGGCCCCATTCTGACCTTTTGTGCTGCTGTTGCTCTGCCGTCCCTCCACACTGTTCTTGTACCACTTTTTGGGCCTACTCCTTTTTTTGCCAGTCCAGAATTTGTCTTTGGCCACTGCCTGACCTATGCTGCTGCCACCGTGCCCCCACCTGGTCTTTTGTGCCCTCGGGCCCTGGTACTGTTTTCCCATTTCCGAAGCATTGTCCCACGTGACCATGCTGCGGGGCTGCCCCGTCCCCTCCCACTTTTCATAATGTTCCCACCGAGCTCCAGTTGTTTTTTTCCAGCTTTTGCTCCCTGACTTTTCAGGCACGTTCCTGCTTCATTTTTTTTGGTCATTTTTTCCCCCATAAGTCCCGGGCATTTTTTGTAAAAGCGTTTCTAAACGGCGGCAGTCATGTGCGTGCATACAAAAAACAACATTGTATAAAGCCCAAACCCAAGTCCCTTGCTTTTTAAGCATGGCACAACGTTTCTAAGCCCCCTGCGGGCTCTGTGCACTGGAAAAAGCCGCTTTTTTTAAACCGATTTTTCCGAAGTAATTGGGGAACAAACGAATTTTGTGGGAAAATTTTCGGGAAGTGACGAATCAAATTTTTTGAAAAATTCGCCCTTCTACCTAACCCCCTTTTAAATGGGGTTTTAAAATTTTTTTATAAAATTTTGGCAAAAAAACTCTCCTTTTTCGGGCGCAACTTTTAAAAAGGTTCAGGTGGGATTCGTCCAGTAGGCGGGGGGGGACAATCCGGGCGAGAAATCGCCCGATTACATAATAAAGGGAGGAGACCAATGCTCTGCTTACTAGACGCCAAAAAGGCTTTTGATTCCCTTAAGGGGCCCTTTCATGTTCCGTAGTTGGGGTTTTTGGGGATCGCGGTCCTTTTGTTGGCGCCCCCCGGGGTCTCTACTCTCCCCCACTGCTCCATCTGGCTCGGCACGCCACCTCTAAATTTGTCAGAATCAAATGGGATGATGGCTCCCCCTTTCCCCGTTTTTTTTTGCGCTTACTATTGAACCTTTGGCAGTGCAATTTGGGTTTACATGACAATTTTAAGGGGGTCCCTAAAAGGACAAGATTTTAAGGTTTCGCTTTTGGGGGATGTGCCCCTTCTTACTTTAATAATCTTATGGTTTCCCTCCCTAACCTCCATGCCCTTTTTGACCCGGGGTTTGGGACTTTGTAGGTTAAAGATTAAAAATCCAAAACCGAACTCGCCAATTAATCCCCCTAGTATCACTTATTCCTAAAAGCCAATTTAATTATGGGTGGCAGACCGAATTTTTGCGGTTTTGGGGGATAAATCTTACCCCCGGTTTGGGCCTTTTTTTAAAAAAAATTTTTCTAACTAATCCCGATATTAAAAAGGTTTTGGGAAAGATGGAAAATTTTGGCCCTTCCCTTTTTTTGGCGAATGCAGCGATTAGATCCCCTTTTCTTCCAAAGTTGAGTATCTGTAAACACGCCCATCCCCCCTTGACGTTCCCCCGCCTTTGCAATGGGACTTGATCCATTTTTTTTGGGGAAAAAAAGAGGCAAGGAATCTGGGTTTGTTCTGTTGGCAAGGGGGTGGGGGGGGCCGGCGGTGTGATACGTCAAATATTTTTGGGGCGGTTTAATACGTGCAATCCCATCTTGGTCAGCTTATTTGCTTATCTAGATAAAAAGTTGTGGTAGCCCTATCCACCCTAATTCCTTTTGTGGTACCACCCCAGAGATTCAAAATTCTTATTGCATTTTATGCCTCACTAGGGGTATCTGGGGGAGTGCCACAAACAATTTTTGGGTTTTGTTCTGAGGCTTCCCCCAATTACCCTTTATATTTCACCCCCCGCTTTTGGGGGGGAGACCGTGAGAATTTTAAGCCTTGGTTTCGACCGTAATTGTTTACTTTTTTGGGGTCTGGGGGCCATCGACATTGAAATTGAAGACGTTTGATGTATTGCGGTCCGTCTGATCTGCCCCCTTTTTGCTACCTACTCCTACTTTTGATCGACTTTTTTTTCTCGTCAAGTTAAAATCCATACAGTTCTGCTCCCACTGATTTGAAAAAATTGTCAAAACAGGAACCCCCCTAAGGTCTGATATCCCTATGAATGGAAGCGGGACCCCCTCACTTTCTCTGCTCAAACTAAAGAAACCATACAAAATATTAATGTATTGGTACCAAACCTGTTCCTATATAGCTAAAGCCTATATTCCGGGTTTTTGTGGAGAGGGGAATTCAGGGGGAAATTACAAATGTTTTTTGGGGTTGTGGAGGGTTTGGTTTAAAGGTCCGTTTCCCCCTTGGGCATGAAAAACGAGATTAGGGGCCCCCTCCTTACCCCGAACCTTTCTTCTAAACGTTCCCTTTCCCCTCTGGTCGTGGGGGGGCAATTTCCTATTATAGTGACCGCTTTAAAAGCTTATTGCTAGATTTTTTGGAAAAGCTTCTATTCCCCCTAACATGACTTAAGTCTACGTTTGCAAAGTTGACGATGGAATTTTCTTACTGTCTATCTCAAACCAATGGACCTATTTGACGTATTTGGAACCTTGGAGTTTACTGTAAACCTACACGATTGTACTTTCTACTTTAGTTTTAAATGGGGTTGCAAACCTAGAGTTGGGAGCCTTTTGTTTTCCTTGTGTGGGCTTGATTTGTCTTTTTTCCCCTTTCCTCCCCAGTGTTTTTCTTCTTTTGTCTTTTAGGTGTTTTTGTCACTTCAGCCGTCAGCTCATCTCATGGCTCCAGAGGATGGCGCTATTAATTGCAGCCTAGGGTTTTATACACTTAACCCTTGAATCCATTTTTTTAAAACTGCACTTTTTTTTAACTACTTTTATTTGCACGTACTCTTTGATAATTTTTTTACGGCTTTGTTTAATGTTTTTTTATTGAAAACCTTTGAAAACTTTAATAAAAAATTTCAGTTAAAAAAAAAAAACAATATCATTTTTCCTGTGCGTGAACGGGTTAAAAAAACAAAATTCCAAAAGCCAAAATTGCGTTTTTTGGTCATTTCAATCGCATAAAAAAAATTTGGGAAAAAAGGATAAAAGGCATGCATTCAAAATGAGCAAAAAAAAGTAACTTCAGCCCCCAAAAAATGACCCTCACTGCGCCCCTAGGGGTTAGGCAAAAAAGTTATTGGCTGCACAAAATGGGCCGCGGCGCAAATTTCAAAAATAGAAAAATGGGGGTTTTTTCGGGACCAAAAAAAATAACGGGAAAATTATAGTTTGGGATTGCCAAGCGTATCAACCCGTAAATACAGATAAAACATTTATTTATGAATATGCAACGGTAAAAGCAAAACACCCAGAAACATGGCGAAAGTACTTTTTTTTCATAATTTGTCCCACTTTGAATTTTTTTGCGGTTTTCCCATTATATTCTATAGTATAGTGAAAAAATACCATTAGAAAGTACATCTTGTCCCGCAAAATAAAAGCCCTCATATGTCTATGTAGGTGGAAAAATAAAAAAGTTATGGCTCTGGGAATGTGAGGAGGGAAAAAGGAATGTGTCAAAAAAAACGCAGGGTCCTTAAATGGAATCTGTCGTCATTTTTTTTTTTGGGGGGGGGGCTGAAATGGTTTTCCAGGAATATGTTAAGAATTTAAGAATTAATAAGGTGTATTAACTCACTGCCTAGGGCAGCAAGGAATGTAACGACAGTCCTGTATGTATGCTCATTCTGGTCCTGCCCTCAGCCCTGCTCTGTGTGCACCGGACACTACCTAATATCACTCAGACTCACAGGTCCCTGACAATTACAATTATATGTTGAAAAAAACTTTAACCTACTGATATCCGCACCTGCCTGACTATTTCTCTCTCCCTTTTGTCCTAAAGACTACAACACTACATTGGCCCTTGGGGTGCTTCATGACAGCTCTATACAGCTCTATACAGTGTTTTATAGATCAGTAGTTCTGGATTTTCTGTACACGGTGTATTACTGGGATCCTGCCTCATATATCTTGTGCACGATCCTGTGCTGAGCGGAGTACAATTTTTGATTCCCCAATAACCACACGAGAAGCTTTATGGCGGCAGACCATAAGTCTTCATAGATATTAAGAATCTTCATAAGAAATGTTAATTTAGACATGACAAAAAGGACAACGCGTTTCATGTATTGATGCACTTTATGGGGCCCCCAGTGTATGAACACAAAACATTTGGTCTGTACTATTATGTCTACATAAACAGTTCTTCTAAAGATTCTTTATACTTGTGAATACTTATTATTCAGTGACATTGGGCTTCACTTGTGGTATTTGGGATCTAATGTCGAAATTTTAGTCCAGTCAGTCCCAATGTTTGGATGTTCTCTTTGTTGATGCAGCAGTGGTGACAGCGCGCAGAGCGGCAGTAGGATCTATATAAAGTGCATAATAGTTTTGTGCCTATTATGGCACAACCACTCTGAGTCCATCAGTTATTTCTTTACCATTTTTGAGTAGCGATACAAGAATATTCCACCAAGAGAGCGCCTCGTCTTTCTCTCTCCTCTTCTCCCCTTCTGCAGAGAACATACAGTGAATGACTGATCCTGTGGGATAAGGGAGACCAATGGCAAAATGTTTTCCATATGGAATATAATTTTTTTTTACAGCTTGAGCCAGGTGATGGGGATAAGCACTAATAGCTTGTGGAGGAGGCTGCAACAAATTATTTAGCAGGCACTTTTTTCAGATCCTCCATTGCCCGATTTCAGTGATGGTAGCCACTATTACTTATAATCCAGATTCACAAATGCAGTTTTTGATCCGTTTTTTAATGTAGATTTAGCTAAAGTCAGGACTGGATTATAAAGGATCGAAAATTATCAAAGGCTTTTTCCGCTCCCACTTTTGTGTTAAAAATGAAATAAAAAAGTACAGGAGATAATCCAACCTTATACTGGCCCCAAAGCCATGACTGCTTCATACATCACCATCCTGTTCTACGCTCATCCCTGATTTGTTCTGGACAGCATGTAGCAGTCAGTGATTGTGTGAGCCAGAAGCCTCCTTATAGCACTGACTCATAAGCCCCTTTATGATTCTCGATTAGGAATTTATTGAATACAGTGGTGACAGGCACATTTATACATCACCCTATATAGAGGCTGGCCTCAACACAGAAGTGTGAAACAGCAAAAAAAAAGCCCTATTGCCTAACATCTTCATCTATTGGTCCTTGCTCAGAGGCCTACTGTTAAGTTGTATTCTGTTTTGCCCACCACTGGCCTTGCCTTGCCATTTGTATGGAGATTCTTAGAAATGTTATAAAATAACTATTAATGTTATATTTATCAAAAATAATAAAATCTTTTTTTATTCTTGGCAGGTGACTGTACTAGGAGCTCAGATGGACTTATGATAACATCAGATTTTAAAGCAGATGATGGTGATATCACGCAAGATACATATGAAGGGCTTTATCCAGACGTACCCTCAGCCCTTCCCTCCAAAGACCTGTCAAATGATTCTTTTAAGCAGGTTCTATATTTTGATTCACCACAGTCTCTTGAGCAAAATGAAAGTAACAGAAGGGGTGATAAACATCAATGTCACACAGAGAGAAAGCAAATTTTCATTTTTCAGAATGTGGCAAATGTTTAACTCAATAAACACGTCCCTTGATTAAACATGAAAGAACTCACACAAAAAAGGAAGAAAAGCCATTTTTATGTTCAGAATGTGGCAAATGCTTTAGTGTGAAAGCAAACCTTTTTTGAACATGAAAAGAACTCACACAAAAGGGGAAAGGGCCATTTTTCATGTTCAGTATGTGGCAAATGTTTTATTGGGAAATCAAATCTTGATAAACATGAAAGAACTCACACAGGAGAGAAGCCATTTTCATGTTCAGAATGTGGCAGATGTTTTGCTCAGAAATCATGTCTTTATAAACATGTAAGAACTCACACAGGAGTGAAGCCATTTTCATGTTCAGTATGTGGCAAATGTTTTACTGTGAAATCAAATCTATATAAACATGAAAGAATTCACACAGGAGAGAAGCCATTTTCATGTTCGGAATGTGGAAAATGTTTTAGTGTGAAATCAAGTCTTGATAAACATGAAAGAACTCACACAGAAGAGAAGTCATTTTCATGTTTTATTGTGAAATCAAGTCTTGATAAACATGAAGGAACTCACACAGTAGAAAAAAGCCGTTTTTTCATGTTCAGTAGGGTGGCAAGTGTTTACTGTGAAATCAAATTCTATAAAAAACATGAAGAATTCACACAGGAGAAAAGGGCCATTTTCATTTTTCGGAATGGGGAAAAAATTTTTTTTCTGTAAAAATCAAACTTTTTTCAAAAAGAAAAATTTCACCCCAGGAAAAAACCATTTTTCTTTTTCAGAATTTTGGCAAATACTTTAGCCCGGAAATCACTTTTTTTGTGAAACCCATGAAAAAACCTAAACCCGGGGAGAAACCCCAATTTCATTTTTAAAGAATGGGCAAATTTTTTTTACTGTGAAATCAAGCCTTGGTTGAACAGGGAAAAAAACTCAAAACAGGAAAAAACCGTTTTCATGTTCAGAATGGGGGGCAAATTTTTAAAAGGTGGAAAATAAAAAATTTTGTTAAACCAAATTAAAAGAATTCACAAAAAGGAGAGAAGCCATTTTCATTTTTCAGAATGTGGAAAAATTGGTTTTAAACTCAAAAAAATCAACCCCTTTTTTCACCATCAAAGAACTCATGCAGGAGAGAAGCCTTTTTAAATAAAAAAAAAAAATGGTCGCCATAAAATTAAAAAAAACCATAAAATTTAAAATCTGATGTTCCCTGCAACTGCATGGCAAATTTGAGGGTTTTTTTTTTTTAAATCATTAAAAACCACTAGGGGAAAAAAGAAATAAACCAAATTTTTAAAATAATCCCGCCGTGGAAGCATGGGGGCCTTTTTTGGTACAATCATTATTTTTAAAAAAAAGAAAAATCAAAGAAAAAAATTTTTGCGAGGGGGGGCCCAAAACTTGAAAAAAAAAAAGTTTTGTGCCCTTTGTGTCAATATGGGGCCACACCCCCCCTGATCCCCGGGCTTGTGTAAAACTGCAGCCCAAAATCTTCCTAAAAGGAGCGGGGTCAATTTTATAGCCCTTTCTATGGTTTTTTCCCCGAGCCTGTGTTTTTTAATCCCAAAAAAAAAATTTAACAGTGCTAACAAATAACTGTATTAAGCTTAACATATGTAAAAATTGTGTTCTGGAGAAAATATAGCTAATTCATGAGTTATACCCGATAATTATTAACTCCTTTTAAAAATTTTTTCCTATCAAGTTTTTATATTGTATTTTAAAAAGTCAATTTTTTTTTTGGCCCACGGGCAAATGCAGGGGGGCCAGCTTTAAAAATAATCAAAGAAAAAAATCCAATTTTCCCCCCAAATTTTTTAACCACTTTTGAAGCTGCTGTCGGCCCGACGTTTGGGGGGGCTACGCTGTTATTTACGTTTCGTTTTTTCCAAAGCAATTTTTTCTTTAAGCAAAAAAGGCGCGGCCAGATGTTTTGCCCGGAATTTATTTAGGGAAAATGAAGCACAATAAGGGTGTTTTTTTGAAATTTTTATGGTTTTTTTTTTTTTTTTTTTTTTCCCCTTTTTTTTTATTTTCCGTTTTTTGGGCATGGGGAATTTTTTTCAAAATGCAAATAAATGAAGATGTGAAATTTTTTTTGGGCCATTTTTTGCATTTTTTAAATTTCCCCAAAAACCATTACTTTTTTTTTTGTGTGCCCCGGGAAAATTGTGTTTCTGCTTTCTTTTCTGTGCCAAATTTTTTCCCCCACTGCATACAAATAAAAAGGGAAAAAAAAAACAAATTGAAAAAAATGAAATAAAAAAAAAATTTTTTACCTGTTTTTTCATTATTTTGCAAAAATATGTTAAAAAAATGGGAATAAAGCAATAAAAAAAAACTTTTAGATTTTTTTTTTGTTTTTTTTTCCGCCAAAAAAAAGCCAAGCAAAGATAAAATGTGAATAAAGCATTAAGACGACATGGGGCTCGGGAGCGGGGTAAATTTGAAAAGTGGTTTCGGGGCACTAAAGCCCGAAGTACCCTTTAAATTTGGATGCAGTTTAAACCCCCCCATCATGCCCTTTTAAAGGGACAAAAATTTTTCCCCAAATCCCCCCCCCCATAATTTTTTTTTTTTGGGGCCTCAGTACATTATAGGGCCCAAATTTAAAAAAAAGAACTAATCCGCAATAAAACAACCTCATACAAAATGTTTCCAGGAGGAAAATGAAAAAAAAAATTTTGGTCTATGATTTTGATAAAAATTAAAAGGCTTTTAAAAAAGTAAAAAGCTGCATAGGGAAGGGTGGGCTACTTTTCTGTAAATTTCCCTGCAGGAACTGATAGTTTTTTAAAAATAAAAAACCCCCTTTAGGAAATAATCCCCAGGTTTTCACAAGGGATTTTCCTTAAACTGTTTTTAGGGAAGGGGGAAAAAGAGAAACCATAGAAAAAAACCAAATTTTTTTTAAATTAGGAAGAAATCAGATAAAAAAAAAGGGCTTTTTACAGAAGGCGGGTGTATCTGGATTGTTTGATATAGGGCTTCTTCTTTATGATGGACGAAACCTGCTTTTTTTGGGGGATTGCACGAAACTGTGTTCACGGACAATTATTTCGGGACCAATTCATGCCTTTTTTAAATGGAGGCCCCCAAAAAAAAAAATGTGGCTCTGAGCTTTAATAGGGGCATTGGTTTTTTCCTTGGTACAGGTTTTTTTTTTGAGAATTCTCTAAAATCTTTTGATGGGATTATGAATAATAATAGGTTGATGAATGTCTGACCATTTTTGTCAGTGAGAGACTCTCTTCCTAATGTTTCTGTTAACTTTTCTGTCAATTTTATTAAAATTGAGTTTCCAGCTTTTGTCAACTCCATTACTTTTCCAGCTTTTTTTTTTCCTTGTCCCAATTTTTTTCCAAAACGTGTTGGACAAAATTTTCAAAAATAGTGATTTTTTTTTTTTTCAAAAAAAAAATGGAAAAAAAAATGGTAATTTACCCCCCCAAACGTTTCTATTTTTTTTTTAAAATAAAAGGTTATAAGAATTTTTAAAATCTTTACTTATTGTTTGCCTTAATTTACACATCATGTCAATGTTTTTGGAATTGGGTTGTACAAATTAATGTGTTTTTTTTTCAGTTACTCATGCTGAGTATCCTTCTAAGTTAAAAAGTGCTCCCTGATACCAATAATCCAAAGTATTCTACAGGTCGACGGCCCACGGGGATAGGGAAACCCCCGGGGGGCCCCGAGAATGTAAAGGGAGTTTTTTTTTTTAACCCCATATACATAAAGAGAGGAAAAAAGAAAGAGGCAAAACACGGGGGCAAAAAACAGATTTTTCAGGCTGAGGGGGGGGCCCCCCTAAAATAAACCCCCCGGGGGCCCCTAAAAACTAAATTTGGGGGCCCTAGAGTCAACCCACCGGGGGCCCTTTGGCACCCGTCCATACTTTTGTCTAGGGTTATTAATACCTTTAATTTACAGGTGGGAAAATATCGAAGCGTACAAAGCCTGGCAGGAACCAACACAGTGGAGGAGAAAAATTTAAAAAGGGGATTTGGAGAGCTTGATTCCCAAAAGTTTCTGGGTTCCGACCACATTCTTGCCTCACATTGTCCAACTGTTTCCATCAGGTGAGTCACTACCTGCTGAGTCATACCTCTGGCACAAAAACTAATTCATTCAAGCAAATGACACGTTTTAACCCTTAGAGTACCTTCTGTAAATAATCCCCACTAAAGAATAACTAGCTGCAGTCACAGTAAACTGAAAATAGAAATAGGCCAGGATGTAGCATGAGTTGTTTTTAACTCCATATACATGAAAGAGAGGTAAAGCAGAGGCTGAACATCGGAGCATAAACAGAATTTCAGAAGCTGTAGGGTGGGCCCCTAAATAAACTCACCGTGGGCCTAAAAATAATTGGTGGGCCTAGAGTCTAAGCCACCTGTGGCCTGCACCAGTCGATAACTGTGTCATGGTTATAATGACCTTATAGAGGCTTACAGAGTAGGACAATATCTGAAGCTGATACAAAGCTCTGGCAGGTAACCAACACAGTGGAGGAGAAAATAGTATTAAAGAGGGATTTGGAGAGCTTGAGTTCACAAGTTTCTCGGTTGCCGACCACCTCTCTTTGCTCTCACATTGCTCCAAGCTGTTGTCCGATCACGGTGAGTCACTACCTGCTGAGTCATACCTCTGGCACAAAAACTAATTCATTCAAGCAAATGACAAGTTTTAACCCTTAGAGCTCTGACACAACTTGGGTCAATAGCAGCCAAATCCAACCTACCTTTATGGTGAGTTCTAAGGGTTGCCTTAGACCAGAGGTGGCACTCTGAGGCCTCCGTGCTGGCACGCACGCCGGCTGCTCACTCACTGTCATTATGCAGCAACAGGGACATTTCTCCGCTGCTCCCTTAATTGTGCCGCGCCTCCTGCATCCCGCCCCGCGGACGTACCCCTTTCTGTTCACGGGCGGGATGCAGAAGGCGCGGCCACACTGTTTCAAATGATCACAGGACGGCTGTTGATGAGGTAAAGCCATTAACAGCCGCAGTCTAGCAATATGTGCTGCACTCCCTCTGTTCAGAGGGACACTGTTATACAGGCCAGTAATTGGAGCACCTGCAGCGCAGCCCGACTGCTGTACACGGCTCCCCTGACTGAGCACTTAAATAGTCTCAGCGGAGCTCAGTGAGGACGTCGGGTCAGAGAGGAGGGGGGAGGTGCGCTCTCGGCACGGCAGTGTGCAGGAGCTCAGGAGACGGAAGCTGCTGCTGCTGTTCTGTCTCCCTCCCTTCCTCCTCTGTGACCTGCAGTTTGGCAACACCATCCTGAGATGTGCCTGTTGATCAGGTAGATTTTGTGTGTGTATACATATGTGTATACATGAGTGTGTACGATGGTGTATATGTGTGAGTGTTCATGGGTGTGCGTGTGTTTACATGGAAGCTGTATACAGCATGTGGGGACATGTATTCTGTCTGGGGGAGCTGTATACAGCATGTGGGGACCTGTATTCTGCCTGTGGGGAGATGTATACAGCATGTGGGGACCTGTATTCTGCCTGTGGGGAGCTGTATAGAGCATGTGGGGACCTGTATTCTGCCTGGGGGAGCTGTATAAGCATGTGGGGACCTGCATTCTGCCGTGGGGACCTGCATTCTGCCGTGGGGACCTGCATTCTGCCTGTGGGGAGCTGTATACAGCATGTGGGGACCTGCATTCTGCCTGTGGGGAGCTGTATACAGCATGTGGGGACCTGTATTCTGCCCGGGGGGAGCTGTATACAGCATGTGGGGACCTTTATTCTGCCATGGGGAGCTGTATACAGCATGTGGGGACCTGTATTCTGCCTGGGAGAGCTGTATACAGCATGTGGGGACCTGTATTCTGCCTGGGAGAGCTGTATACAGCATGTGGGGAGCTGTATTCTGCCTGTGGGGAGCTGTATACAGCATGTGGGGACCTGTATTCTGCCTGGGGGGAGCTGTATACAGCATGTGGGGACCTGTATTCTGCCTGGGGGAGCTGTATACAGCATGTGGGGACCTGTATTCTGCCGTGGGGAGCTGTATACAGCATGTGGGGGACTGTATTCTGCCCGGGAGAGCTGTATACAGCATGTGGGGACCTGTATTCTGCCTGGGGGAGCTGTATACAGCATGTGGGGACCTGTATTCTGCCCGGGAGAGCTGTATACAACATGTGGGGACCTGTATTCTGCCGTGTGGAGCTGTATACAGCATGTGGGGACCTGTATTCTGCCTTTGGGGAGCTGTACAGCATGTGGGGACCTGTATTCTGCCGTGGGGCCCAGTATACAGCATGTGGGGCCCTGTATTCTCCCTGGGAGGCTGTATACAGCTTTGTGGGGCCCAGTATTCTGCCGGGGGGCGGTATACAGCATGTGGGCCCTGTATTCTGACAGGGGAGCTGTATACAGCCTGTGGGGACCTGTATTCTGCCCGGGGGAGCTGTATACAGCATGTGGGGACCTGTATTTGCCGGGGACTGTATAACTGTGGGGACCTGTATTCTCCCGTGTGGGACCTGTTTTCGCTGTGGGGACCTGTATTCTGCCTTTGGGGAGCTGTACAGCATGTGGGGACATGGATGCTGCCTGTGGGGAGCTGTATACAGCATGTGGGCCCTGATTCTGCTGGGGGGAAAAATGTATTCTCCCTGGGGGAGCTTTTATACAGCATGTGGGGCATGTATTCTGCCTGGGGAGCTTTTTACAGCATGTGGGGACCTATATTCTGCCTGGGGGAGCTGAAATACAGCATGTTTTGGGGGTGTATTCGCCTGTGGGGAGCTGTATAAGATGGGGGGACCTGTATTCTGCCTGAGGGGAGCTGTATACAGCATGTGGGGACCTGTATTCTGCCGTGGGGAGCTGTATACAGCATGTGAGGACCTGTATTCTGCCGTGGGGAGCTGTATACAGCATGTGGGGACCTGTATTCTGCCTTTGGGGAGCTGTATACAGCATGTGGGGACCTGTTTTCTGCCCTGGGGAGCTGTATACAGCATGTGGGGACCTGTATTCTGCCTGGGGGACCTGTATTCTGCCTGTGGGGAGCTGTATTCCGCCTGTGGGGAGCTGTATTCTGCCTGTGGGGACCTGAATTCTGCCGTGGGGAGCTGTATACAGCATGTGGGGAAACCTGTATTGGCGTGGGGAGCTGTATACAGCATGTGGGGACCTGTTTTCCCGCCTGGGGAACCTCTATATTCCGCCTTGGGGGAAACCTTATATACTTGGGGGGAAACCCCTTATTCTGCCTGGGGACCTTATACACCCTGTGGGGACTTTTTGGAGTGGGGAAAGCTTGTTATTTCCCCCCCCTTGGGTTTTTTTGTATATACATGAAAAGGGGAACTGGTTTTCCCCTGCGTGGGGTTATTTAGTAGAACAGGACACTGAGAAGCAAATGGTAACAATATTTGATCTTTTGAAACTTGTGGGTAGAGTTGAAGAAAAAGCTGTATTTGTATCCAAGTCCAGTCTGCACCAACATGGGAATGTGTAGAAGAGACCTGGGATCAGATTTTGGTTGAGATTTTGCTTGAATCTGATCCAGAGCCCAGAAGGATTCAGGCAGTATTGAAACCAAAAGTGGATTTCCCAAATTTCTAAAATAATATAAAAATTAAACATTTTTATTTTTAGGAGCAAAACAGTTTAAAAATGCAGTTACAGGAAAGAATCTGCAGAACTAAGCAGATGCTAAATACTTGCAAGTCACATTTATGTATATGATGTAAGATGACTGTATATAAAATACAATAGCCTCATGTACAAAGCTGTAGTGGATGGTGAGATATGGAACCTGAAAGTCAACCTGAAGTTCAAAACATTGTTACCATTTTGCTTGTCAGTGTAAAATATATTTATTGGATACGATTTTTAGAACACAAAAAAAATGTAAATATGCAAAAACTGCAGGAAACATTTGTGGAGTCTCTGAATTTGTTCTGAGAAATAGTATCCCCTCCATCAGCCCCTGCATACATGACCTCACATCTGATCTCATTATTTCCAGGCATAGAAAACGGCCCTCTACACTAACTTGGGTTGGGGGCAAGCGGTGACCACAGGGGAAAACATCTTAACAATGTCAGGGTACAAAGGAATTGCCTCAGGCAAGTAGGTCGATGAAATGGTTGATCTTCTACTTCTTTGAAAGAAGGTGAAAAATTTGCCGAAATCTGTTTGCCCTTGGGAGCAGATCTTTTTCCCCCTTGGGCAGCGCTTTGCCTGCTCCAGTCTTCAATTACACTCCTCATGTGATGAGGCTGAAGATATAGGAGAAGTGGCCGGACTCAATTCCTCTTGCTCTTTGCATCGAACTAACTGGACCAACTTATTATATATTTTGGCAGTCGGTCCATTTATGATGACTCCGACTGCTGCAAAATAGGCACCGACTCCACAGCCCTGGTTCTGCCTGTGGGGCGATTATATATATTGTGAGACAGTGACAGGCGGAGTGGTGGACGGAAGATATGTTTCCCCAAGAATGCTGTCCTATGCGGCATTAGGAAATGTTTGGACCAGCGCGTGTCACCGAGTGGCCTGGCTCGGTAAAGGGGAAGCCGACATTTGTGTGTGTCAGTAGATACTGACATGTAGTATAAGCGGTTCCAGTCCGCTTTATCCGGGTCGGCTTTTCTGGAGTGATCAAAGAGCCAGGTGGGTGGCCACTCCCACGCACCAGGTGAGGCTGGTGCAAGGCCTATAAACCTGAGTCTGCAGGCCTTCATGGCTGCGGGTGGTTTGCTGGAGCCATATTGTAGTAGCTCATGCTATTTTGTATTTGCAGCTTTGCCCAGGGTCACTGAGTGTGTCCCTGGTATAGATAGGACTACATTCGTGTATAGTTAGCGCTCAGCCGAGCAGGTTTTGTTTTATGCCTGGAGTTAAGGCCGTGTTTGTTTCCGTTTATCACATAAATAAACCCAGGCACAGACTGGACTTGAACTTTACGCAGGGGATGTCCTGTCTCTATTTTGTTGGAAGCCCAGCCTCTCCTGCTCTGGACGCTTGATCCCTCCCTATTATATATATATATATATATATATATATATATATATATATATATATATATATTACACTTGCCTGAGGGGACATAATCTATACACCTACCTAACTTAGGGGACTTCTATATCTAGAAGTAAGAAGTTGCTGGAAAAGTGGGGATTCTTAGATAATTTGTGTCCAAATAAAACGTCACCTGTGAGTCACTAAAACTGCCTGAACTGTAATGTCTTTATGTGTGCAAAGGTGTAATGTTTATTTTTTCAGTAGTGGAGTAGCGGTATTATTCAGTCACTAGTGGTGGTGATATGAGGTCAGTGTGGGGTGATATAATTCCATCACTTTGTGGTGGTGATATGTGGTGTTGTGGTATTATTAGTCTGATGAGCACCTGTGTACACTGCTCTCTACCACTATATGGTCACTGTATAGTGGAAATATGGCAGAGAGATGGGCTTAGGGGCCGTCACATCCCTCGTATTAATTGTTGTGCAGCCCCGCTTCCTGACATCATCTCCCTGCTTTGTGCCGACGTCGTCTGCACTTTTGGTTGCAGTTTGGGCACTCGGTCTCAAAAAGGTTCGCCATCACTGCCTTAGACTCACCCAGAATGGTGTTGGATTTCAGGTAGCGGTTTTAGATTTGCTAAAATCAAGTGACAATTTCAGAACACCAGTCATTACCTGAAACTTGGGACACATTACCCAGTAAGTTAAACACTGTAAATCCAACTGTTATCTGCCTAAGCCAAAAGAAGCGTGTTCGTGGGATCTGTCTGAGCTATGTTCCCACTTTGCCAATGTTTTTAACATGAAATAAGCTGAGATTGGGGGTGTAGCTAAAGGCTTATGGGCCCTGGAGCAAAACCTTAGCTTAAGCACCCTACCGCCGGTCCAGGTCATAAGTTGTCTGTAGGTCACGGGTCACAGAGCCCAGTTGTTTGAGTTGAAAAATTTTGCAGTAGCTGAATATGTTAAAATAACAAGACACTATATGCATATGCAAACTCCCTCTTTACCTGAGCGCTATTTCTCTGCTGGTCTCCAATGAACTCTTAAGGCGCTGTCCAGATGTTACAAAAATAAAACTGCTGAGTATGGTGTGGAGGTTTAGCGTCAGGTAGGCAAGCAGCGCTTCCACAGACAGAGACAGTGACACGGAAATACGTTCAAGTTCCAGGCGCTGCCTGGGTTTATTAAGCAGAACAACAGAAAACAAAAACAAGCCTTAACTTCAGGCTAAACAGAAATAAACGCCTGCTCGGCTGAGCACTAAAGAATGTGTCAGCAACATAGTGTTACTGACACCTATGCTGTCGGCCTTCCTTCACCGAGCCCAGGCCTCTCGGTGACACGCATCTGCCCAGGTACCGCCTAAGGCAGCATAGGAGAGGATTCTTGGGGAAATATATCTACCGTCAACTATTCCCCCTGTCACTGTCACAATGGTAAAATAGGTCTCTGTTATCATTGCACCAACTATCGTTGCAGTAGGCATGTGTGATACTAGCATCGCTGTTATCAGCAGTGGTGGGCTACAGCAGTCACAAGCTGATTCTGCACGTCATCACAGCACAAAAAAGATTGTTTTTTCTGCGGTTTTAGTATTTTGAAACCACTGAAAAACTGACCGTTTTACTTGCCCATAGACTTTAATACATAATAAACCTGTAGTGGGTTTTGTCGCGTTTTTAGTCATGTTTCCAACGAAAAACTGCCCAGGAGGTTGAAACAAGGCATATAGTTCACACCTATTGTGGGCTTTGATTTTTGATCTCCATTTTACCCTATGTTTAAATTTGTAGTCACGGTGTTGAACAGAACGCAGCAACATGACACCAAAAGAGGCATATCACCGCATGGATATCAATGTTGGGAGCCTAACTAATGAGGTGAGTGTAAACGTATACGTGCATTTTCATGCCATTCAGTCAGTATTGTTCGCTACGTATAACTTCTTGGGTGCATTGTCATGCCATGTAGTCAGAAGTGTTCGCTATTTGCAGATTTTGATGCCTTTTCATGCTTTACGTTTAGCATTGATTTATACTCCGACACTTTTTTTCATAATATAATAACTTTTTCCAATGATTTGTCAAAATTAGAGTGTTAATTTTTTTAACATATTTTGTTAAGGTACATCTTCGATCGGAGCTTTGGGACAAGAACACCCAGGGTTAAAGCAATCGGATACTGAAAAACAAGTCATTGGAGGTAGTTTGTCAGGCACTGTACCCAACGGACTGGCAAGACTACGACACCAGACTACGGGGTTGCTCCATAAGTGTTTTTTTTTTTTTTTTTTTTTGCAACAATTTTGGTGAACTTTATGTGAATTTTTGTTGAAAAAATCGGTATAATTTTTTTCAAAAAGTCTTCAAGAAATGTAAGATGTCTGTTTTGCAAGGTCTCAACTGCCCATTTTCCTCAAAGAAGCTGCAGTGGTGATGTTACCACATAACTATTGGTTGTGTGCGGATCTTTGTCACAGTTTGGTACACATATTATGACTTCAGTTCAGTATGTTAGCTAAAGCTTATTTTCTATTGTCAACAGTTAACGATATAAAAAAAGGGTGGAAGAGTGTTCGTGACCACTTCCAGAAGTGCACCGTTTGGGCGAAAAAAGTGGGGCCTCTCCCTCTCGTCGGCTAAATATGCCATACCAAGACGAGCTGGTATTCATCCTCCCTCAGAGTGGACTCCATCAGTAAGTAATTATGATTTATGTAACAATTGTTCAATGATTGTAACAAACAGGATTATTAATCATTTTTTTTTTTTTGGACCCTAGGTCGTCTGGCAATGTTCGGATACCGATGACGCCATTCCACGCAGCTGAGGAATGCCAGCAGACAGGGAGGGAGAGCACCCCATTCATGGCTGCCTCAAACACTCTGGAAGCAGAGGGGGAAGTAGACCTACCAGGACCTTCTCTGTGCTCTGGAGACCTGATGCCATCATCCTATGCAGCAGCGCCCTCTGGAGCACCCACATCTTCTGTTGCTGGTAGAGTCACCAGTCCACCCCGAGACCACGTCCACCAACCCCAACACAAACCTCTTCCACCAGACTACTGAGTGACAAAACCCGTTGGAGAAGGGAGAAATTGAGGCGGAGGAATGTACTCTTTCCTTCATAAGGCACGTGGATGGAGATGACACTTATGATTACTTTGCTTACTGTCTTGCTCATCATTCCAAAACTATTCAAAGACAGTTACATGGGGTTTTGCCTCCTCTCTGCCCGTCTTTGACTTGCCAAATTGCACCAGCGATACAGGGCTGCTGGTGTCTGGTCTTCCGTAGATGGCAGAGGTTTAAGCGGCAACCTTTCCACACACCTTCCTTAGCCGGGTTCAGGCAGAACTACAGCGGGCCAAACAGTCCTACCTTCCGCCTTAACCTCCACAACCCCATCTACCACCACATCCACAACCAATTTTGCACTAACCCCCACCTCCCCAAACTATTTTACCACAACCTTAACCTCATTATCTGCCCATTGCTGGTGGTGCTAGATATCACCCATACCCACAACACCAGTACCACAGCAGTGGGTACCCATACCACACCCAATCCCAACCTGGTACCTCTTCTTCTCCCTCTCATTTTTCACCCAGCTATGAGGAATTATAGGTTATTCTTGTTTTCAAGTTAAATTTGATCATTTTGCACTTTATTATTGGGTTTTGGGTTGTTGGTGACATAGTTAAGAAAAGTTTTGTTATTTATATTAATATTTTGTCAATTAAATTATATTTTTACACTTTAAACCTTTTCTTGTGTTATGGTATGTGCCATGAATAAGTTTGTCTTTCTTATACTGTAGATTATGGTATATATGTTTATATATGCTGCGGTAATTGAAAATGTAGTAAAAAAAAAAAAAAATAGAAGAAAACCTTACTACACTTATTGAAAAATGAAATATGGGCCAGGAAACATGGTACTAACATAGTCAGTCATCGTTGCTGGAGAGAGAGCGAGGATGGAAGCAGCCAAATTGCCAGCACAAAGCACCTTGCATACTCACGAAGTAGTCATCAAAGGTTTCTCTCATACGGACTGCTTTATTTGAAGGACGACCAACTGGAAAAATCAGTGCGGAATCAATAAAAGTGGACTGTGTCTCCTCTTCCATATGAAGGTGGATGTCATAGTCCTGTACATAATTATGGAAGACACAGGCTGCTTTTATTACAAGATCAACAGTTTCCACCTTCAACTGCAGTGGCCCAGTGAAAACCCTCCACTTAGTTGAGAGAATACCAAATGCACATTCCTCAAATTTCCATGCGTGGCTTAAACTGGCATTAAATACTCTCCTCTGCATACCAAGTCCCTTCTGGGGGAAGGGCCGCAGCATGTTGTTCATCAGTGGGAAAGCCTCGTCTGTGACCATCACATAGAGGACTTAATCGGATGTTCCGGGCAGTGCAAATGGTGGTGGTAGTGTGATTTGATTCTGCAGCATTGTATGACCAAATTGTGACATTAGCAATGGAGTCCCCAGTACTGCCGTAGGCCCCGACTCCAATGGCAACAAACTTTGATTGTGCATCAGCCACCACCATCAGGACCACCCAAAAATATTTTTTATAATTATGAAATAAAGATCCTAAGTGCGGTGGCTGCTGTACTCATATGTGCTTTCTGTCAACAGCACCCAGGCAGTTTAGTAAATCGGCTACTGATTGAAACTTTTGGCAGAAACAACAAAATGTTCAGCTCACCTCCCTGTGTTCAGCGTCTTAGTATAATTGTTCCTGACTGCTCCCACAGCATTGTTTAACCTATTTAGCTGTAATGCTGTTTTATATGTTGATGAATAAAGTTACTCATTTTACCTAACTGGATTCAAGTGCTACACTGACTGCGTACCCTAGCCAGGACCGGCATTCAGCACACCCGCTATAATGGAACTCTTGGCAATCTGTAGCCAAACCTCCGGGAAGGGGCTAGGCATCACAATTGGTTGTAAGTTCTGCCAGATCTTTTCACAATTATCACACATGATCATACTAATGGTGGATTTTCCATCCCGGAACTGGAGGTGTAGGGAACTGTAGCTATCTCCAGTTGCCAGAAACCTAAAAGGCAAAAAAAGTATTGGAATTATTGAAAACATTGACCAGTGAAAGGCTTTAAAATACAATTCTAATCACCATTTTGATAAAATGACCAGGCTACTGATAGGTTTAGCCAATTAAGAGTGATCAAACTCTCTATCTGAACCAGTACGGCAGTGAAATAATTTAGATGCAGCTGCAGTCTGCAATCGCTCATATAATGTAAAACACAAGAGAACAACGTGCTCAACCATACAAGCAGTCTGGTGCCCAGAGCACATCCCCCAAAAGAAAAAAACTGAGCTTTTATTTTGCAGATTACAAGGCTTTAATACATTTTGGAGAGTTGCTCACCTTCAGTACAAAGTAAGGTTGAGGTAATTGTGTCATTATTGTCTTAACTCTCTGGTCATAGCAGTTCTGGCCAGTGTCTTGTTGTCCATATTGGTATCTTGAAATCAGCAAACACAGACATTCTTCAGGTTTCTTTGAAGATGGCAACTATACACAGAATGTCCAATTTCAGCTAAATTCCAGAGTTAACTCTTTCCTGCATCCTTCTCAGTCCCCCCTTTGAACTCTTCATGCCGAGTCTGGGTCCTCAATCCAAGGTGGGGATAGCTGAAGTTTCTTAGGTGTTGCCCAGGCCGACGAGGGTTGCCCCGAGAATGATTTCTGTTAGAAATCAAAGTCCCCATAATATACCTCCGCATCCACAGAAATTAAGAGACTCCGCATACGATTCATAGGATCACAGATAAGTTACATAAGAGAAATGAGAAAAATAAACATGTTTTTAGTTCCAAATCCAATATAAGTCACTCGACAGTAACCTTCATATGTTCTTCTCACAATTAACACTTTAATTTTAATACTGCAAACATAACACTTTTAAACAACCACATATACTGCTAGTAAAAGAAAATGATAGTTTCCACTTCCTCTTATATATAGTATCATTATTTCACTTTTCACTAGTTACTGGGATAGCTAAGTATAACCTGAAGTACTGGCAGCAGTAATAGGAGAGTCAGTGCATATCCAGCAATCAGTAACGATGTTTAGGGTATCGAGCTAATGCTTTTGTGATGTGGTAAATTGGCTTATTTTTCATCTGGTTCATCATAATCAGCCTATTTCCACCCCACCACTACGGTGATCAATTAACCAGATCGTACACCTCACGGTAGTTAAAAAAAAAAAGAACATACTTTTAACTCTTTTTGTATTAAAACCCAACTTACAATGACTTGGCATGTTATCCAGTTGGGTTTTCCTATCCAGTTTTTACCGAAGTACTAGTAGTTAGTAACACTTTGGAAGGACCTCAAATCGTGTACTCAAGGATCCTCGGACAAGTTTCTTTAGCATTACAAAGTCTCCTGGTTGCAGATCATATATAACCCTGTCTGCATCCGGGTCTGGAATGGAAGTAAATACAAAGTATGCACCTTATTCAAAATATTTTTGCAAGGCCTGCACATATGAAGTCAGTGACTCACATTGCACTTTTTGAATAAAATGGGAACCCGGAATCGGTCTGATTCAATTACATCAGGAAAGGCCATATCGTTAAAATACTTCGGTCAATAGTGGGGGTTTTTTTTTTGTTTTTTTTTTTTTTTTTTGCTACAGTGGTCTTGCTGTGGCATTAGCAATGGTGGTAGGTTTTTGGGCCAACCTAAGAACACGACTATGCAAGACTAAGCATACTCAAGGTCCCAAACTTTTTGAAGCTGTAACGTAGTTTCTTCTGTCACTCACTGAAAGGGATACAATGTTTTGTGTAAGATTGAAGGGTCCTTAACCACATGTCCTGAATTAATTTTCAAGACATGTCTGGCAAAAGGTAGCAGTAACCCTTGTGGCCATAGTGGAATAACCAGAGTATCCACTGTCTGTTTGACTAATTCTATCATGTGCATTCTTTCCCATATGAGTGGGCAGGTGGCTTAAGTCGGCCATCATGGTAACCAAGCTCGGGGAGGCAGATGGCCACTCGTCCCCATCCCCCATAGCCCGTCTATTAAGGGCCGGACCCTCAATCACACCCAGAGGTCCTCTCTTCCCTGAGGCCTGGATTCTTCTGGGAAAGTGTCTCAAGCCTCTGTGGCTGATTCAGGGCAACTGTTTCCTTGTGCAAGGGCTATGTGTCTCTTGTCCCCTATCTGGCCTGCCTCTCTAGCTTCCTGATCTTGCCCCTCAGTGTGTGCCTGCCGTCTGTGTAACAGTCCTGGCCTGTTTTTGTGTTGTGTGTTTTGTTTTTTTTTTTGGGGGGGTGTTTTGTGTTTTTTTTTTTTTTTTTTTTTTTTTTTTTTTCTTTTTTTTGGGGGGTTGTGTGTTTGTTTTGGTGGGGGGGGGTGGGGGTGTTTTTTTTTGTTGGTTTTGTTTGTGGTGTGTGTTTTTTGTGTTTTCATCTCCAGATGGGACCAAAATCATATTGAGCCACCTGCCAAAACATCTAGGAGAAGTCTGTGTAAATATCCCTTCCATACCCTCTGCCATTGCAAGAGCCTCTGTGAGCGCAGTGAGTTTCAGCTTCCTGGCTAGAGACATGAGGGGCAATCGGCCGTCTTGACTGTCTCAGTTGGGTCACAAAGCATAACTCTGTACAGAATTTGCCATACTCACCCATACTCTGTAGTGGATGATCCACAGCGAATCAAGACCTGCTGTCACCTGCTCCATTAGTTTGGAGGTAACATGGTCAGCTGGAGATGAGACAGATACCTCATACCTTATTCCCCCCTGTTGAATCCCTGCTCCTCAAATCGGGGAGAAAGTAGCTGGATTCAACCCAGTGCATCGATATTGGGAGGCATCAGGAGGGCACACTGTAATCGCAATTGTCTGACCATAGAAATGTAATTGGTTGGACCTGGTGTTCAAAAATACCAGAAATATCATGTGGATGTGTTTTATGTCCGGAAAAGGGGGATTGTCTAACACTATGATCAGTACATTTACCAACCAATTCCGCAACAGCCCTACGGCTACGAACACAAGACTTGAGCTCCTTGCGTTACTGGATCGAGTTTGGTGGAATAGTATGCTACCGGGCCTATTCCTGGCGTCCATGCTTCTGCGTGAGAATCGCCTGTAGCAGGCCTAACCTTTCCAGTGATATAAAGGTTAAATGGTAGTTCATAAATTAGGGAGACCTAATTATATTAGGTTTTCTAAAATGTGGTGTGCTGACATTGCCTTCCTGGGTGCCATGGCTTCCTTTAAGTCACCTCAATACCCTTTGCTAATTTTAGAAGTCGGGTACGGTCATGCCAAGTACGCCAAGCAGGGACCGCTGTCTTCAGTCCAGTTTGTATGTCTGTCCGATAGGCCTAGCCATGACTCCCTACAAAACATTCTCTGGGGTCCCATTTGTAGTCATGTCCAAAATTCTCACAGCAGCCCAATGGGCTTCCATTTGAAGGGAAGAAATGCTTGTACACTCTCTCCTGTGGTGTCCCTGGTGTGTTACTCGCTGTAGTGGCTCCCACGTTCGTCCTGTTGTCCCCTGACACCAGGTCATAAGGTGTTGCATAAAGGGTGACCCCGATGTCCTCAGAACATCCTGGGACCATCTCCCCCTGGCTGGCATATTAAGGCTGTAATCTACTTTTCATAATACTGAACATCCTGGAGTCATTTTAGTTCTGCAGAGTCCATCTAAGTCAATCCATGATGCCCTATTAATTAGGTTGGATCTGTCCCTAAATAACGCCAAAGGGAGGGCTTTGTCAGTGGGGTCAGGACAGTTCTGCATTAGGGACATCTGCTCTGGCGGTGTCCATGGCCTCCAGTCATTAGTATCTTATGTGGACTACTTGGTCTGTGGTTTGCTGTCTGACCATGCTGCTTGCTTGGGGCCCCTGTACTGTTTGTCATGGACACCTAGGTTAAACTGGGGCCAACAAGTCAGTACTTTATCATTTTTGAGTATTGACGAGGGGCCGTCCACAGCACAACAAGTTGTTCCTTCCAATCCAGGATTCTGTGTCCACATATGCAAGTCCAGCCCTCTGGGCTCTGCACTGTGCTAGGGGCTGAGGGGCCGCACAGCGGCTATAAACGGGGGTGTAGGCTTAGTTTACTAATCCATCCCACCAGTAAGCAGATCATACTTCCATCCACACTGCTTAGCTTCCTTAGCTGTACATACAAGACCAAAAAGTCTGTGTTTCCCAATGATGATCATAAATAGCACTACTCAGATTCACCATTGTTTCCTGCATCTATCTAGATTCCACAATGCACCTTCTCCTTCCATGCCTAAGTCCTCAAAAACTGTTTCAGTTTCTTTGGTTGCTTAGACCCCATGTTTTTACTCTCTAGTATGCTTTCCTAAGTGGTACAGGTTCTATCATCCCTTTGACCACTTCTGACTTCCCTGACCCATTCTTGCATCCCGTTTGTCTTAAGTGCCTATGGGAATGTATCCTCTCCTATGAGGGACTTATGCAAGGGAACATATCCCTATGTCCTTCCCCTTGGCTTCTCTTAAGCAGCAAGTATATTCCGGGGCACTGTATGCCCCACCCACCTTTGTCTCCATGTTTACCTAATCCATCAGCAAAGGCTAATACAGGGATCAGATTAGAATTCTTTGATACTGAGTGTGCTAAAGTTTTGGCAACACCCTTCTTCCTAATCGCTTGTTCTTCCTTTTTGTCCCGTTATTCCCCCTCTCAAACCATACACCCTGTCCTTTCGGATGCAAAGTGTAGTTTCAATCAGAAAGCAGTCACGGACTTATAAAACATACACTACACCGAACCTTCCCTACATACCAACTGTCCACTGCTTAGATTTGCCGAATTACCTGAGGTTAAGCATGGGATCATGCCCCTCCTTTCAGAGCAGCAGACATGTCTCAGATAGGCAGTTCCACTTCCCTAATCTGGCAATAAATGTAACATCTCAATACATTCACACGATTCTCTACCATCTATTCACTCCTACTGGCAGGGTTCTTTTGTCCTATCAATATGACGACCAGGACATTACCAATCTCTGATATGTACTTTGGGACGGGTCGGGGATCACAGTCAACAGGAAGGCACAGAGACCATCGTAAAGCAAACATAAAAGTGATTTCTTACCTGTGCCAGTAGGTTCTGAGCGTTCCCCGCTGAGTGAATCCAAGTGACCCATTTTCCTCTTTAGCTAGTAATGCTCCCGTCCCTTTTCGAGGCGCCGCTGATAGGTTTAAGCCAATTAAGAGTGATCGAACTCTCTATCTGAACCAGTACTGGCATTGGAATAAATATAGATGCATCTGCAGTCCTGCAAATCGACTCATAATAATGATGGACACATAGAGACAATTCGTGCTCAACCATACAAGCAGTCTGGTTCCCAGAGTCACATCTAACTGAGCTTTAAATTTGTACAGATTACAAAGTCTTTATACATTTTGGGATTTGCACACTTCAGTACAAAGTAAGGTTGAGGTAATGTGTAATTATTGTCTTATCCTCTGGACAGAGCGAGTTGCTGGCCAGTGTCTTCGTTGTCCCAATTTGGTATCTTGAAATCAGCAAACACAGACATTCTTCAGGTTTCTTTGAAGATGGCAACTATACACAGAATGTCCAATTTCAGCTAAATTCCAGAGTTAACTCTTTCCTGCATCCTTCTCACTACACACAACACAATGGATATTGGGAAGGAAAACATACCGCAAAGTTATGAGCAGTCTGTCGCTAGCATTGGTGGCTGAACGCATCCATGTATCCTGTACACTGATATGTGGACCCACAATCTCCACGAGCCTATCGAAGGCCTCAATTGACATTCGTGTGAACTCAAAACATATTTCTGGAAAACTGCAACAAAAAATTAAGCAAAATCAAGATAAGTTATTCAATATTCATAAAGGGAAATACAGTCAGATAATTACATTTAAAAAGTCTTTACACAGTAAAAGACAACACTTTTTACCTTCTCAATTCAAAATACAATTGTCCAAAGTGTCCTCTTTCGTAACGCAGCTTGTTTATTGGGTGGACCCAGTAGTGACGCCTTTCAGCAGCCTGTACAGATAAGTGACCTAACGTTATTAGCCACAAAATACCTGTGACTATACGTCATTAGCGACAAAATATCTGCGACAATACGTCATTAGCGAAAAAATAGGCGATACTATATGTTATTGATACAAGCATAAGTGAGCTTTACATACCCTCCGATGGCGACGACAGACCAGCACATTGTGAAGCAATGCATTTCCCGTCAGCGTACTTTAATGCGTGGCAGCGGTCTGCACACATGCTGCTGTTCCTCATCACTTTTGGAATCCGATGTCGTAATTGGAAGAGATTGACACATTTAAAAAAAAAAAAATTGGTAAACAAATTAGTACACAGAAGCAGACAAAGAACACGACTGTAGCCAATGCACTCAAAATGGCAACTGCAACCTAAAAGGGAGTGACTTGTAAACTCCACCTGTAGGATGGATATGGCTAGAATTGTGCATATATTAGAACAGTGACTAAGAAAACGTTCAAAAAACTTCCAAATACCTGGACAAAAAAGTGACAAAAAACTAAAACTACTGAAAAACCAGGCATTTTTAGGATTTGGTTTTCTATGATTTTTTGTCCTTTGCTGTGTGGCCCCAGCCTTAGATTGTGTCTACACAACACAGGTTTTCTGGGATTCCGTTCGATTCCATTACATTCGATTGTACGGTGCCGTTGGCAAATCCGATAATCGACTGTGGCTTTTGCACAAATCTGCGGCAAAAACTGTAGTCCTGCCGCAGTCCAGTCATGTCAATATGCCGTCGGATTTTAGAGGGCATTTTGACGTTTGCTGTGTTTACCTCAGTCCTGTTTTCTTGGTTTCACTTTCAATTCTTGGGCGTGTTTACTAGCTTCTACTAGGGACAGACTGCTGTTACAGAGAGAGACGGAGTGGATATTCAAATTAAAAACGACGTTTCCACAGGGTCTAAATGAACGCCTGGATTTTTGTTGCTTCATTTGATTTGGTCACTTGTGTGAGAGTATGGCATATATTGTATCCTGGTTATACCATTGAGCTAAGATATCTGGGCGATCTGCTTTACTATCTGGAACCTCTAATTATCTGGTACCTGGTTGCTAGAACTGTCAGACTGCCATTCAAAACCTGTTATGTCATTGATTTATACCAAGTCAGCCGGGGAAACTCGGCCGTAACCGGCACCAGCGACTGTTGTTGCTGGCTGCTAGGCTGCGATCAGCTGATCAGTCACATGACCGGCCGCGGCGCCGAAACCGGAAGTTCGGGCGCCTTCATTAGCGCGCGGAGTCTTTTCAGATCTCGGCGTGCACGGCGAGGTGACTGAGCGGCTGCTGTCAGGTAAGATGACCAGACTACACCAGAGGTCTGCTTCACTGTTGGTGATTACATTGAGCTATGAGTACTGGCTCCCCATTTTGAGTATGGTACACTTCTTTTCACTTTTAGGTACCTGTGGAGGTGTTCTGAAGATGTTTGTCCGGCTGGTAATGTAAAAGTGGAGTTCTTGAGTGGGCAAATTTTACCGCTAATTTCTCACCGAATGTGATGTATGTGGGAGTCCTGACTGGGCTAATGTACACAGGATTGTGTGCTTTCTCCACATAGGATTATTTTGGTGGATGTATTGGTGGTAACACTCTAATTTATACTCCTGTTTGTCTGCCGCATGACCTTTACAGGGTATGTAACTTTAACGCCGAACTGCACAAGTGCCTATACAGGGCCATATTGTATAGTATTTGGGGGAGAAAAAAATGCTGTAGTGTTGGACGTGATATATGCTAATATTTGGAAAGGGATGTGGTGCTTTATCTGACGCTGTCCCTCTAATTTATTAGGCTATGATGCTATGACTCGTTCCTAGTTCATATGCATTGTCCAACTTTTGTTGTTAAATCTCTATGGACAATTAATACGTCTTCAGAACTATTTATGCAATAAATGCAAAGATTGTAGTGTTTTTAACATATGGTGGTGCGGTAATATATAAAAAAAATATAATTATTTGACCGCATTTCTCTCTAGCTTGGATAGGAGACCAATTATCCTGCTTTATTTATATAATTTTCCTATATCTGTCCCCGAATGAAGTGCCTAAGGGACATTGAAACATGTCGGGACATTTGTTATTAGTAGGGTAAGTGTGTGTAGGGATTAGGTTCCGGACGGGGCCGCTCTTCTTGGGGCGCACTACCCCGTATGTAGGATTAAGGGTCATTTAGGCCAAGTAGGGTTAGGTTAGTAGTAGACACTTTGTATGTTTTTGTTTTTGGGAGTGACATCTTACTTTTAATTATTAGAATAAAAGGCTGCAGTAAAAGCCAGGGCTGTAGCTATAGCAACCAGTGCTGGCAGAGGTTACAGAGATCAAACAGGTCTGTAACTATAGTGACCTGAGGAGCTGATGCAGCCCATACAAGAGGGGATATCTAGGAATAGGTAGGACACTGTTAATGGACACATATTGCAAAGTGACTTGTTTTTGCAAGATCTTTAACATAAAAAGCAGCGATCCTTGTAGTGAGACAACCCCTCTAAGGAGTTTCAGATCCCGTTAGTGATTTATGCTGACCGTGTGCTCCAGGAGAACTTTTCATTATACACCTCCGACAAACACACACATTATCTGTGCAGGACATGGTTTACCACATGAATACCGCTGGCAAACACCGCAAACATAGGCCATATTTTGTTTTGTTTGTTCTACTGATAAGTATCAAAGAGAAAGGGATCGCTGTGTCCTGTATAGGATGCAGTTATCAAAGAGAAAGGGATCAAAGAGTCAGCTGCTAAACAGGCTCACCAAACAATATTCCAACACGTTATAGCGAGCTGTACCGTTCATATGTACAGCTCCACCAGGTGAGCATATTCTATACCTATTCTTTTCCATTTAATTATCCAGGATCACAGTGCGCTTTTTTCCATTTTTTGTATCCCGCTCATCCACCGGGAGCTGGCGGCATAAGTTCTTCTGGTTCCTGCTGTGGATGAGCACAGTATCTTCAGTTTGTTCTACTGATGTGACTGTCTGACTCCTCCTCCCCATGTGACATCATCACAGATTCTGGCAGCACACAACAGTCACATGACTCCTCCCTCTATGTGACATCATCACAGGTCCTGGCAGCACACAGCAGTCACATGACTCCTCCCTCCATGTGACATCACCACAGGTCCTGGCAGCACACAGCAGTCACATGACTCCTCCCTCCATGTGACATCATCACAGGTCCTGGCAGCACACAGTTGTCATATGACTCCTCCCCTCTATGTGACATCACCCCCGGTCCTGGAAGCACCCAGCAGTCACATGACTCTTCTCTCCATGTGACATCATCACAGGTCCTGGCAGCACACAGCAGTCACATGTCTCCTCCCCTCCATGTGACATCATCACAGGGAACTGGCAGCTCACAAGCAGTCACTTGACTCCTCACGCATTGTGACATCATCACGGTACTGGCAGAACTTGCAGTAACATGAACTCCTCCCCTCCATGTGACATACATCACAGGTCCTGGCTGCACACAGCTGTCACCATGGACTCCTTCAAGGTCCTGGAGTACACGCAAGTCCACAGCTCATGCAGGTGGAGGTATGTGTGTCTTAGTACATTGCCTCCATACTGTCACCATGGGCTCCGGTTAGTTACAGAATTGACAGACACCTATCAGTAATCTAGGGCTGTAGCATAAAGGGCTAATGGGCACGGGAGCGAAGTTTTGTCGGGGCCCCTTAGAACCAGTCCAGGTCTGAAGTTGTCTGTAAGGTCTCAGTGCCGACGGGTCATAGTTGGTAAGGCTAAAAAAAAGGACTTGTAGTCCATCTAGGCGCCGTACTGTTATGCTAAGGTTGTTGTTCCTAGCAGGAAAGGCAAAAAAACCCCAATGTGGTAGTATGCATCAATTGGCCTCATTTTAGGGGAAAAATTCTTCCTGACTCAATCTGGCAACTTCTGAATAATCCCTGGATTCATTGACCCCTCTCATGATTTCATAGTCACATGTATATTGTTTATTTTACGCTCCCAAGAAATGCATCCAATCACATTTTTTGAACTCTGTTATTGAATCTACACAAATGACAAGTCCCTCTGGTCAAGTGAATTCCATAGTCTCACGGCCATAGTACAAGTAAAGAATCCTTTCTATGTTTATGTAGAAACTATTGTTCCTCAAGAGTAAGGGATGACCATTGTTCTAGATACAGCCTGGGATATAAATAAATCTTGGGAGAAATTGTTCTCTTTATTGACCTTTGATGTATTTTAACAGTATTTATTATGTTCCCACCGAGCCTTCTTTCTCTAAATCTAAATAACCTATTCTTGCCAATCTTTCGGTGTACTCTTGTCCCCAGTTCCTTTTAGTATTTTTGTTGCCAGCCTTTGTACACTGTTCAAGATCTTAAATGTCTTTTCCTGTTCCACTGGTCGCCCAAAACTGTACACAATATTCAATGTGCTGGTCTAAGCAGTGATTGTATAATGGGAGAAATAAATGTTCTCATACCTTGTGCATCATATGCCTCTTTTTTTCACACCCATGATAATATTAGCATTAAGGCAGCTGCTGCCATGTCATTGGATTGCCGCAATTTCGGGTAAGGGCCACAGGATTACCTAGGCCTTCTCCTTGTTAAAGTGGACCAGGGTTTTGCCTGTATATGTAGTCATGTTATGGTGTCTGCGTCCCCATGCAGGCAATATAACCGTGCAGTGTTGCTGTTTTAATCCTCTCGGCCATTTCCCCTGCCCAGGGCCGCCAACTTATCCAGTTCCCTTTGTAATAAAATATTATCCTCTATTGTGTTGATTACTTTACAGAGCTAGTATCGTCTGCAAAGATCAAACTTTCTATTGTGTATTCCATGTGTAAGATAGTTATGAAAATGTTAATGAGGATAGGGCGAGGACCAAATACTGAACCTTGTGGTTACCCCAATAGTAACAGCGATCCAGTATGAGTATGTACCGTTTATTACTACCTTTGTTTCTCTATCCAGTGAGCCTGTTACTTACCCATTTGTACAACATTTTCCCCCAGTCCCAAGCTTTCTCATTTTAATTTTCAAACCTTTTATGTGGGCACTAGTATCAAAATGCTTACGCGAAATACATCTAGATATATGGACGCCAGTGCCTCACCCCGAGTCCAGTCTAAGCACTGAACCCTTTCTCATAGCAAGCTGATGAGTTTAGTTGACAGGGACGTGCCTTTCAGGAAACCCATGCTGGAACGGCGTTAGCACATGTTATTTTCTTGTGATTCAAGGATAGCTTTATATCTAGAGAAAAAAAATTCAATCAGTATACCTACAACAGAGGTAAAACTTGCCGGGCCTTTAGTTTCGGGATCACTTATATGTCCCATCTTTTGATTGTTTGGCACCACATGGAGTTGCGCCAATCATTTGGGACATACCCCGTTATTAGACAGTCCATGAATACTTAAGAACCTAGGGGCTATCTATGACGTAACTTAACTCTCTTAGGACACGTGGGAGTGTATGCCAACCTGGGACTGGGGATTTGTCTATTTTAATTCTTCCTATCGTCGGAGCTGCTAGGTCGTCCGGGGTTTGTCTAAGAAAAACTTTTAAAGTGGAAGTATTAACATCATATCTCTGTTCAAAATGGATGGTCAGCAGAATACGGTTCTTTTCTAGGGTTCTGTTTTTAGGGGGGTAGACGGGTGAGGGGGGGCGATTGGGAGCCCAGTCTGGAGCCGACACTGATGTTGGGTGGGCTTATGGGAACATATGGGGTAGGGGGGTTGAGGGTGAAATTTTGGTTGTCGATGTGGTATTAAGAATAATTTAAACTTAAGTTCGGGTGATTTCGTGTGATTAGTTGGGAGTTGAAGTCTCAAGCGTTGGCGTGCAGGTGGGAGAGAGTGGGGTAATCATGTAGGGTGCACTGAGTCGATGAGCTGAGTTGTAGCCTCTTCTCGTACATTCATGTTGGTGTAGGTTGTAATAACGAAGAGGATGTGGAGTTTGGGTTTGCGACTGGGGTATGACCGGTTGAGCCACTTGGGGGCGGGGAATGGTTTTATAGATGTGTGTGTAGAGTTCAATGAAGGTAATGTTCCTCTTCTCAGTGGTTGCCTAGGTTGTTTTTTAAAAATTTTCCATGTTATGAATTCTGATCTCAGCATATTTAAACACATATGTCCAGTCAAATACAGGTTTAGGGGGCATCCCTTAAGCATAGGAATAAAATTAGCCTTTCATAATATCAGTGTATTTTCGTGGCTTCCTTGACAAACAACTATATTGAAGGATATTAATTACGGAAATTTTTTTATTAATTGGTCATATTCCCTAGGTACCCATCAACCTGAACTTTGATTACTCCTGTCAGTTCTAATTAGTTCAATCATCCTAGGTCTAGAAGGGCCCTTTCCTCTAGTCGGATTGCACCCATTTGGCAAAGGTGATCTGGTTGGTGGTGTGTGAGTGGGAGCGCCACCCGTCTGACCTGACCTGCTGATGCAACACCATATGCTGACAGGGTTTCATTAGATCCAACAACCATCTGTTACGTAAGGGAGTGTGTTAGGGACTGGTATTGCCATCCAACACTCTGACACTGTGTCATTGTAGACCACGAGTCTAAAACTGACCTCATGCTGCTGCCATAGTGGCCTAGATCTGCCGTGACCCTCCCCACTGTAGCATGTGTGTTTCTCACTCTGGCGGCCTCTTACTCTTGTTTTGGCTCAACCGACCAGAATGTGCATTGTGCCAATATGCATCTCTGGCCTCCGTATCACACTGACCTCATGCTGCGGCGGCCTGCTGTCCTGTGGACCACTACACAGCGTATGTCATTGTCCCCATCTCTGTGTGGCCCCACACATACTCCTGATTTTTGTCATCCTCCAGAATGTGATTTGTGCCACTGGTGAACTTGACCTCTTGCTGGGCTCGTCTTGTGGGCTGCTGCCGTGACCTCCTACTGTGGTTGTCATTTGTCCCACTCTGTGGCCCTCTTTTACTCCTGTTTTTTTTGCACCTCCAGAATGTCAATGTGCCACTGCTGACCTCATGCGGCCTTGCTGCCGTTGAGCCCAAACACTTTTTTGATGGATGTGCATTTGTGCCAATGTCTCTGACCTCATGCTGCTTGCTCTAAATGCTGTGTTGATTGAAGGTCGTCCCCGGAGTCATACACGCCACTGATGTCATTGGCCCACTCTGTGGCTAACTAGTCTCCTGCTTTATATTAAAGCCATCCCTTCCGTGTGGAATGTTACATTTTGTTGGGCTATATCTATGTCTCGACACTATGGGCTCGCTAGTCTGTTTAGTTCGGCTGCTGGTGATGTTGACCTTCCACACTTGTGCGTCATTGTGCCACTATGGGACTCTCGATGCTGCTGCAGGTGTGGCTGCTGCCGTAGTACTGTTGGTCTCAAAGTGATCGTCGTCAATTGTACAATCTGTCTGACCCTCATGCTGCTGCTAGGTTGTTTGCTTGTGGCTGCTAGGCTAATAGTGACCTACCCACTGTTGTCATTTGCCACTGTGTCTTACCTCTGATGCTGCTTGCTGCCTGTGAGCCTCCACACTGTGTCATTGTGCCCACTCATTGAGGGTCATATTCCGCGGTTCTTTGCACCCTCAAGATGTCTTTGTGCCGTCTGTATCCTGACCTAATTGCTGCTGGTTGGCTAGCGCCTGTCAGCGTCACCCCACACTCTGTCACTCTAAATGTTGCCGAACTGACGCTGTCTCAGCTTGTTTCGTTTCCAGCCTTTCTCTGGCTGTTGACTTTATCAGGCAATTTGTCAGTAAGCTTCTGTTTGTTGGTCAGTTTTGCCTCGTTATTGCCCCAGGCAATTTATGTAGTGAAAGCCGATTCTAGAGCTGGCGGCCGCGGATAAAGTCCGTACAAGGGGCAATAGGTCATATGTGATGTGTCATACTAAAACACAATTGTTGGATGATATGTTGAAGACGACACAGGAATACCGAAGTCCCTCTGCATATTTATGCATTGGCACAACGTTTCTCACAGCACCTCCTTGCTGGCTACTGTGCAGCTGGGAAATAGCTGTTTATAACGCTTGCGATAGATTCGGTGTCCGAAAGTAATATCGGGAAAGTTATCGAAGTTATTTTTGCCTGAGATTTTTGAAATTGTTGGCGAGAAGTGACACAGAATCAAACGTAATTTGGAAGGAAAATTCGCCAATCTCTAGTCTATAAGTCTTTCAGTAAGGTGAGCAAAATGTTGAGAGGAAAAAACTGTCAAGTGAGTTCGCCCTACGAGATCGCCACCACGAAAGGGTTTCAATGAGGTAAACTATAAGGTGTCTACCAGCACCTAGGGAAATGGAAACCGCTACCAAATTTTACCATATGGATCCCTATCAATATATGGACGGGGGGAAGTGAAGTCTTTACGGTTCTATAAGGAGGAGTAGGAGTAGTTCTGGTGGGTAAGCCAACCCACTATAAGGACGGTTACTCCGTTGATTATGAATTTCAGAGTCCGTGTTAGAGGTCCATAAAGGCAGTGTGGGTTAATGAATTCCGATGTTAACCAAAGGACTACCGGACCGGGAGTGTGTTTCTAATTGTTAAAATGGCCGCTGGAATAAACAGCGGACCAGTAAGCATGGAGTCATTTCTATGGGGCAGGGCCAGAAATCGTATAAGTGACGCTAGCACTAGTGGTCCTTACAAGATGGTCTGCCACTAGTGCCCATAATTAAAATTACTTGATAGTACATCAAATTTCTTTTATACAGTCCTGCTTCACCTGCTCTGTGACCCAAACCGTTTAAATGCTTTGGAAAAAGAGGAGTCTCGCAACTGGGCGGTTGTTTTAAAACGTAAACACCATGCCGCCTTGCTTCAAGTGTGTTTGCTAAATACTGGTGCGCTCTGCTCCAAACGAGTCCTAAGGCTTGCTGATTAGGCAGCGGCCAAAGTCAGCCGAACAGTTTCTTCTAGGGGGTCAGGGTTGAGCATCAGCGCACGATGCACAACAGTCTAGCAAGGAGGATGAATTTAATATTTATATTTTTCTCTATTGTGTATGATAAACTATATATTTATATATATATGATAATAGTTAGACTATTAGATATATATATTATAATTTATAATTATTATATATATATAAATATAATAATATATATACTCTACTTTATATGGTATTATATATACTATATAATAAAGAAATATATATATGATATATATATATATATATTATTTATATGTATATATATAATATATAATATATTGTGACAGGCGGTCTAGCTGGGAGTTAGGTTGCATGTTTTTGCACCTTAGAGGCGATGGAGCAGCCGCGGTAGGAGCCGAGGGAGTTTGGTAATAGAGGAGACTGACTGAGAGGTCCTGCAAGTCAACACGCCACGCTAAATGGTACTTGGCCTTGAGAGTGTGGGATAGGACCATCTTCTCAGTATAGGAGCCACCCAGCCATATCAAGTTGATCATAGATGCTTGGTTCTCAAATATTTGCTGTCTGTTGGCGCCAAGGCATGTGGAAGTTTAGTTTTAGGTCTTTTCGCAGCACTAATTCATGTATAGTTCTGTTTCTGTGTCTTCCTCCTCCTTCCGTATGTGTAGTGTTTGTGTTCGAGGAGAGATGAAAGGTCTGAAAAGTGACCAAACTAATGTCTGTGCACAGTGTGCAACTCGCTTTACTTGCAGCTGGACAACTGTTGTTATGCTGGCTCCTATCACGACCTAACTCGGCCAGAAGTTATACACACTGTTCTGGCGTGTTGGCGTTGCCAGGCGCTCCGGACTCTTTGCACAGCCTGTAGTGGCAGAAAACATCGCTCAACTGCTCCAGCAGGATCGCTACTGTCGCAATCTATATAATATATAATAAATTATAATTCTATTAATCAATCTCAATCTTTATATAAGAATTGATTATATAAAATATATAATATAACTATAACAGTTAATAACATAAGGAAATATATCTAATATTTAAATACAAAAACATATGTATAAAAAAAAAAAAATTACTCTAACATTATCTACTAATATAATCATTCATATATAAAAACAAAACAACTCCTATAAAAAAAATATATAAATAACTTCCTAACCAAACACAACACTAACAATCACACCATCCTCCATAATATCATATATATACCAACCCATCCCTACCTTCCCTAATTAACTTCATATTCTCTCAACCTCAATCCACTTTACATATATTCTTATTCCTATAAAATCCAACCCCCTCCTCAATAAAATAGAGTAAAACACACACACCCCCTAACCGTACACAAAAAACTCCTCCATCACCCTATGTCTCCCCTCTTCTTTCTCTTCTTGTCCCATACCCCCTCCAATCAACCCATCTACCAAAACAACATTTTCACAAATTCTCCAATTACCTTCCCACTATATTACATGAAACACAAGTTATCTTCACCCCACCACACCATACTCTCAATCCATACCATAAACTCCCTTCAAAAAAAATCATACCCTACTTAACTCATTAATATACATCAAACAAACACACACTATCCAAATTCCCACACCCCCTTCCACATACCTCCTATCACTTATCTTTCCCAACCAACAAAATTATCTCACTTCACACCCAAACTCCTACCTCAACATACCTAACCCAACCCTATGCTATAATAATTACCTACATGTGTGCAATTAGATAATTTTAACCTAAACCATTCATTTCGCCCACCAATAACTAAAACACCAAACCCAAACTATTCAATATTTTCCCAATCCATAAACACAAAATATCACCCAGATAATCACTCCATATACAGACTCTCATGAAGTCTCTCCATATCACATACTGTCCCAACTAAACTAACCCCAACGACCCCACTAAACACTTCCCACCACCATCTTGTACCGTAAAACCAATCTTCCTAATCCACGTTAAGAACACTCACAAACCCTTCATTCCCTCTCCCTCTCTTTATCATACTCCCCTAATATCCAATCAAATAAAAAAATCCCTCTTTATTTTTTAAATTAGTCAACCAACCCACAATATAAAAATACTTCCACACCCATACAGATCCTACCTGTACAATCCAACCAACCACATCCCCCATTCCCACCTCTATTTCTCATTTCACCAAACATCTTTCCCTCTCCAAAGTCCTGCCCACATCCTCTTTCCATATCCATAACCCTACCAGCCCTCTCCATCGATTCCCCCCCCCCTCATCTTATCACCTTATTCCCCACTATCACCTCTAGTATTTCCTTATCCCCTTCTGACTCCAATCTCCTCATCGTTAACCTCTCCTTTTACCGCCATCCCAAGAATTCTTATTCCCCCCCCTTCCAATTACCCTCTATTCCCCCCATCCCCCTGTGATTCTTAACCTTACTCTCCTCTCATCTTACCTCCCTCTCTATTCCACCCTTACCTCTTATCACTTACCCCTATTCCCCCTCCTCCTCATCTTACTCATATACCCATCACCTCATATACTTCCCACCTTCTCCTCCCTCCTCTCATCTTATCTTATTACTCTCCCTATACCATATATTCTTACCCTACCTCCTCCCCTCTTCTCCATCTAGTACTCTACTAAGTCCCATCCCAAAGAGACCTCTATTCCCCACCTGATCTACTTCCACTCATATTTCCCCATCCTACTATACTTACGCATCTCCTCTCCTCTTCCATCTTACCTCATATTCCCCATCCACCTATATACTTACTTCTTCTCATATCTTACTTACCCACTGTTTCCCTCATCCAACATACTTATTCCCCCCACCTTCTACCTCCCCTTATTTCCCATCCCCCCCACCCTAATATATAACTTCTCTTCCCTTTCTACTGTGTTTTATCCTCCTTTCCCCACCAAATTCTTATTCCCCCCCTTCTACTTCCCCCCTCTATTTACCCTCCTCACTATCAATACTTACTTCCTCTCCTCAATTTACACTTATATTCCCCAATCCAAACATTCTTATTCCCCCCCCCCCCTTCAACTTCCCCTCTCAACTCCATATACCCCAATATTCTTAACCTTCATCTCCCACGACCACCTCTCCTACCATGTGACTTTCTCACTATTACCCCCATCCCCACCTATATTCTTAGTCCGTTTCCCAACCACTACATTACCCTCATTAATAATTCCTCATTATCCTACATGCATCACACCTCATGTGTGTAGTCATCACCCCGTACTAGGACTGTGATTGTGTCCCTGACTTCTGAGTATTATCTGAGATCACCTTCTATTCTGTGTGGTATCTCTGACTCTGATCTGAAGAATCGTCACGCCTCCTCATCTCAGAGATACCAATCTAGAGATATGTCCCGCTGTACATTCTCGTGAGTAGTAGTCGTCTGTCTACAGAGGCCTTCAATTGATGATAGTCTGTTCTCTTCACTCACTGTCGCCCTCCATGAGATATCAGTGATGTTGTGTCTCTCAACATCGTTATCCTCATCGTGCTCGACCTCACTCTCCGTCTCATACTAATAGATCACATTCCTAGTTCGCTCGTCGTTTCTAGTCTTACAACCCCATACTAATACACCATACATACAAGAGATGTGTGTCATACTGTGTCTTTAAAGTCAAAACTCTGTCTCATATCCGCTTGTTCGTTCCTGTCACATGTTCATCTCTTCCTCTTCACTATCCGCGCCCTGTCTCCGTGTACATGTCCTCCGTTCCTCTCCACCTAATACCCTCGCCACACAACTGTGTGCATCAGCTCCTGAGATGAATCTCTCCTACACCAAGTGTGTTGTCTGTATATCCGTGTCCCTGTATACTTGACAGTCATATCCATAAGCACTAGAAGTATTTCATTATGCGCCAGTCCAGATGCAGAGTCTCTCACTACCAGACTCCTCTGTTCTATCCAGCTCTGAGAGTTATATCACGCTCCATAGCTCCCTGTAATCTCACTTCATTGTATCTGCTATAACGTCGCACTATGTAACTTACCATCATCATATTCTCCACCCACACACTTTTTATCCTTCCTATAAATATCCACATCATTAACACATAATTGTGTAGTTGTGTCCTGTGTCAGCCGCTCCTGTATGTCCCATCACAAAACCTCAATCCCAATAACTCCTCCCTAAGAATAATCGAATCATCCCTATAATCATCTACTGTTCTCCAAATTCATTGATGCACAGCACTCATATCACCTTGTGAGGTAATGCCTGTCGTGTATCTTAAACTCTCTACTTTCACTAGACTTCCTCATGCTCCATGCCCTCACGTGCGTGAGTTATGATCTCATAAGTGTCAGCCAACTCCTTCACTTCCTCCTTCCCCCCCCCATGCGTGACCGTGTGTCCCTCGAGACATCTCAACCTATCTGAGAATATCTACAGATTTGATATGTGTCGAATGACACATATACATATATATTCACTCATCTGCATCTCACACCCACTCATTGTACCCATCTTCACAAAAGTTCTTCCTCTCTTACTGTGTCATATTGACCTCAACACACTAATCAACTCGACTAGATAGTCTCTCCATGTCATCTGGTGTGTGTACTGTAAATCACTCAGTATTGTTAAAAACTCCAGACTCGTCTCACTCCTGAGATCCCTCAGACGGCCTCCATGATACTGACTCCATTCCGTACTCTGCTCGCTTTCACACTCTAGATGCTCACTAAGTCACTCTCAGCTCTCTGCAACTCAATACCTTTCCCCCCCCCCATTCATGCACTCGCTCTCTACACCTGCTCATCATACTAAACTGATTGTTAATTCCCACACCCGCCCATCAACAGAAGAACTACATATTGTCTCTGCAAACCATCTTATCCAAAACCCCTTTACTCCTGTTCTAAGTGTATGCAGTGTTCAGAGCACCAGAAGTCGCAATTCACTCAGACTCCAGATATATCATACACACACACCACACATCTAACCTATATGCATGTCGTTCATTCCTTAAATGTGTCGACAAATCACTATGCGCTAATAACCTGTACACTTGTTTCCGTTCCAATGAACCACCACACCTACAAAGTCTACGCCGCTTCTCTCTGTGCAGTCCTACTCGTGCTGACCACTATGTTGATCTTTCACTCTCATATCTGAATCGTCAGTCTCCCACATTCTACTCTCAGATACACACCTCAACTGACACTGTGTCCACTCTCCACCCTACTATGCTCCTTGACGCCTTAGTGTAGAATGACCTCGCTTGAGCTCTTAATGTCCCTGCACATCACAAAACTACACGAATGCTTAACAGCCCTCGCTCCACCATAACTACCTCCGTGTCTCCGTGAGTGTACCTCTAATAAAACCACAGATATGAGACTGAGTAGAGTGTCCACAGATCTTGTCGCTGCACCTACTCATCAAAGCTCTATTCTGACCACAACCGTGGCGTCTATTCTCGCTCGCATCTCCTCTCTAGTTAGATGTGCCACTAATTCTCAATCACTATACCTCCCTCCTAGACTCTCTACCCAGCCTGTCAGACCTAAGATATATTGATACTCTTGTCATCCGCTATAGATATACCCCAAGAGAAATAATAGTGTTCTAACTAACTAATAACCACCCTACTACCTATAATTCTTCACAGTGGCCTTGGCAAAAAACCATATCCTTCGGCATTTGTGCCACCTAGACTGCTATCTATCTTCAACTATCACTATACCTCCTCTTAGAGTATCTGTGTGCCTCATTCTAGTATCACTCTAAGATCGTCCTATATCTGTGTCTCCTACCTCCTCTGTCTATGTTTGATAATTCCAAGCCGATATATGTACTTCTCCGTCGACAGCAACATCGCTACATAGATATGTGAGAGTCTGTGCACCAGATGTAGAGATTGTCTCTTTGCACATTGCTCATCAAACTATACAAGTATCTATTTAGGTTATCTAGTATTTTCCACTAGTCTCTGTCCACATCTAATCTTACTCCCTCATCTAATACCCCCTGCACCATATCTCGCTCTTTGACTACTCTGCTCACACCTAGTCCTGCTCTCAATGTTGATACTACCCCAACTCACCTAACTCGATGTGATAACCATAAAAAATAACCAGTTGTCGTCGCCTAGACACACCCCCTGTTCCATTCTGTGTTCGCATACGCCTTATGTGGTAATCTCATCATCAAGAACCTACAATATCTATCTGTCCACCTCATCTAATCCCTCCTGAGTGAAAAGATCCTGCCATAGTTGACTGATGTTATCTGTATCCCATTCTGTCCAACTGTCATGCCTCTACTGCACTAATATCATTACATGTCTCCGTCCTTAGAGTCTGATTAACTGTCATGTGTGCTTCTGACAAGCATCTGTCCATCCTGGTGTGTTACTCCGACCCTTCTGTCATGATGTCATCCCATCTCTGTGTGCTCTCTCTCTCTCTATCACCTATATATCCATAACTCCTCCTCTTCTGTTCTACAGGTCATGTCTGTACCATGTGACCATAGTATAGTCTTCGTGTTGTTTAGTGGTGTGTGAGTGATGTTTGTGTTGGTGTCACTCTTCGTGTCAATTGATGTGTACTGCCACACCAAGCGATGACTCTGCGCTCCTAATGTATTATGTGTTATCGCCTGTCTGTGTTGTACTCGTCTCTCTCTCACCTCCCTTGATTATTATGTTGTGTGTCTCTAAGCTATGATGTGGCGCCGTCAATCTCGTACCTTAAGTCTCTCACACCGTCCACCAAAAATCATGCTCTAATGAGTCCCAACCTGATAGAGATATCCGTGACACCGTAGATAGTCAGAGACCCAATACTAGATTACAGAAGATCTCCTTAAGACATAGTTCATCTACTGCTTTATAACTATGTGTGAATTGACTATCGTACAGAAGTTGTGTCACTCCTCCAACATCCTCCAATGTACCAAATCGTAAAGTTCTACAAACACTGTCCTCATACCTTCATGATGTGTGATCACTCAAGAGACAACAGATACACACTTTGTGTCCTATTCTCTCACTATGCTCATCAATGTGTTCGCCCGTGTGTGTCTCTAGCACGTGTAATCCATTGACAAAGTGTTACTCAATCTATCTCACTCAATCCTTGTACACAAGTGTCACTTCCTACACCTAATATCAGACTTATATCCTCTCTGTGACTATTATCCGCCTTCCACCATCAAGAGAGAGTCATCCTCTTGTTGTTCTCACTACTATCACCCTGAACTTCCTCACTAATCTCTATACCTCAATTGTGTCAAACACTCGTACTCCTCTCAAGTATCATGTCCTAATTCACTCCTGCGTCTAATATATGTCTATACTCATGACTCCGTGTGTCCATGACTCCTATGCTACTGCCTTGATGTACCTGATAGATGTAATCCTCACTCACTAATACTAAGAGTGTCCAAGTATGTGCCCATGTGTACTCCTTCTCTATGAAGTTATCAATGTGTGTGTGTTGGTCACCACTGTCTTCCCACTGTCACGTCTGTGTGCTGTACTTGACCTCTCTGTAATGTTGCCCGAATATGCTATATGGCACTCCTCTACCGAACTCAACGTGTTCCATACATGTCCCTCTGAGACTCTAGTCCTTATCTAAATGTGATCCCACTATTCGAAAGTCCCATGCATCTCTTAATCAGACTGTACACATTCTCTCTCGCTACACTTGAATCCAACGCACTGTCATGGATAATGTAGAATGTCTTAATGCGACCGTCCTCTTATTGTCCTCAGTATCTCACTCCACACCTCAATCATATCTAATATGTATAGATGATCAGAGATCAACATCGATAATCTCCACTCCCACCTCCAAACAAATACATACCAAAATCAACTACAAAAAAAACTCAATTCCCACTATCCACCCCCTCCCCATAAAATACAACCCCATTATCACCCACATTAAATGTGTCACACATATAGAATACCTTCACACAGACATCTATAAGAGTAGATGTGTAATGTGTATGACCTTCTGTGTACTGTAGAGATGATTACCACCCCTATATTAACGTCCTACTCCTCAATTCATCATGTGTCCTCATACATATAAACACAATGATCACTAAATTGATAAAAATAATATCTACAAGAGCAGAGATACTCCAATACTCAACATAACAGTTCATCATAACATGATAAATATACTAATCTCCCACCTAATGTCTGTCTCGCCCACTGTCACTTCTGTGACCTCATACTCGTTGAAGAATATCGTGTGTGTGTCACACCTAATGTCCTGTACCACCACCATCATATACGTCATGTGTCTCATTTACATCATGAGAGAACTACATAAAGTACTCACTACATAGATCCCAACAATGTTCCGCAATTACTGACTCCACCTAATATCTCTAATAGTGTCAAATTTCATAGTCAGAGTCTATAACATTACATATCTCATCTACCCTCATATATTCTATCTCATGTCACCCACCCTCCATTATATTACCGTCCTATTCATATGTCACATGTCTTACTCTCTCCATCCGGATCCCAATATGTACTTGTCACATGTATAACTCCTCCCTCCACTCACCGTTGTACCTACTGTACCTCACCTAAGCAACATCCTGTGTGTCATGTGTGTCCACTCCACCTACTACAATCACCACACTAGTGACATCTAGTTCACTCTAGACTAGTCCTCACCACATTAGACTCTCACCTATCCTCCATGAAACTATACCAACAATCCAATGTGTATTGCTCCCTTATCTACACTCTCTCCCTCTGCTCACTAACCCACCTTAAATTACCACCTCACTCGTATCCCCAACCCACACCAAATCAGAGCCTATACACTACACCTAGAGAATAAGATCCACAATGATCCAATACACCCAAATCATACCCTATATCCAATGTGAACTAGTCCGCCACACTTGTGTGTTATTATAATGAGTACCCTGTAATAGACAATGTCATAACACTCACCTGTAGAACCTGAAGTACTGTGTAAGGTGTCTGAATTACCACAACTCACTCCTCTTCTCCAGACACACGTAATATACCATCACTACTCGCATCTCTATATGTGTGTGACCCCTCTTGCTATCCTCTCCATGTGTATAGATTACTCATGTCTTCACCTTCACTCCACAGGAGTGATGCTCACCTAGTGTTAATTGTTGATATCTGTCGTGTCGCCTTGTAGCCTCTTGTCAGTGTTATGTGCTCCTGACGTGTGACCGTATACGACATCACTCCACTCAACTAATCTGTAGGTTAGAGTCATCAGATCTCCCTCGCATATCACTCCCTGCGTACACTTCACTTGTATAGTGATTCATCAAATTGTGCTGTATTACTGCACTGTGCTTTTCACACCCTTCTGTAGTGAATCGCCACTCTATACTATAGAGTACCACACACCACATCTTCCTAGTCTCAGTGTCTCTGTGTCGTTAAGAGACCCAGATGTGTCTCTTCTCTACACCTCACTACGTCCTCACATGAAATACACAGCTCATGTTAAGACTAGTATTTCTCACTCCATAAAAGTACTGTATCGTCACCAGATTCGTGTCACTTCACATGAAATACACTGAGATACGTCTCCAATAGAAGAGCTGTATCTCGCTCCGCATGCCATCACTCTTAATACGAAATTATGCACAGAGTTAGTCCTCCCATGGATCGCATCACCTACCAATCTCTCACTGTGTGTGCGTGCCCTGCTCGTGATCTACGGTCACCCCCACATAAGTGAGATCACGCCACACACCTAGAGAGTATCACACTCACCTAACCGCTATCCTTGATATACTCCATAAAAGGATATGAGTATCCATTGTATGTCAATACAGACTATAGTATACACTCCTCCATACCTCCACACATGTTATAAAAATCCTATCACACCTCTTGTGTACTACCTCTACGTTCAATCATTGATCATATCTATCACTCGTCGAGATGTGTCTGTAAAAATGCGCCATAAGTATAAAATGATATCCCACCTATCTATACATAAGATCTCTAGTGAAGACAACATATAATCTCAAATCTGTGTGTCGTAAGAGATGTAGATCTTGTGAATATCACGTGCATCTCCTCTCAATAGATCGATGTGTATCATGAGAGAGATATCACTCACCTACCTCCTGTCTATCACCCTCCTCTAATACTCACACAGATCCACGTTCACACTGTCATATCCAGTCACTAATGTGAGATGTGATCCATACACAGTTATTATATACTCTTAGTGTCGCCGTTGTGTGTGTGTCACAGTGTGTCTCCCTACTAGAGATAGACTGAAATCAGAATCAAATGTCCTACCCCCATGACTGCCCTCACATACCAATCTCACCTCACCTACTACATAGTTTTCTCTCTACAGTATATGTCTATATCTCTCTCTCTGTTCTCTAGATCGCACGCAGCCCCACTGAGTAATAAAAGATATAAGTGTTCCTCTAGAAAATTACTTGCTGAACACACTCTAGTCTGAGAAGCTCATGTAGTAATAGAATCCTGTGCTCCACTCTCTCGTAATCATGCTCATCTACCTTGTATCATCTCTATCTCCATCGATAAAACCCTAAGATATTAATTAATCTGCCAGGAGATAGATAGAACTCTACACTTATCATAACAGGTGCTCTCTCACCAGATATATATGACTCACTCTAAGTAGTGAAGTTCTTAGTGTACTATTACATAAGCTTTGTGTGTGTATAATCTCTATGTCTCCTCTATAATAGATAATATATAGAAGTAAAAGATATAGATATATAACATCCTAAAACTCTCACACCACATAATCCACTATCCCCCAACAAAATATGAGATCATATACCCCACCCTGCATCCCCCCACCTCACCTATCTGTTCTGTGACCCAACCCCTCATCTTGACATATGCTCATATCTATGTGTAGTGTTCATCTACTGGTCCTTAATATATTGTCAACTATCTCTCCAGTAACCTTGCGCTTCTTCTCCCTATCTGTAAATCGTGATATAAGTATGTATTCCACTGTGTTGTGGTGTCTCTTATACATCTATGCTTAGTGACACACCATCACTCATACTAAGTCTCTCTCATACAACTACTCTATAAAACACCTCACTCCTGTATATGATGTGCTCGTACCAAGTAATCTACTGTGTGTGTGTCAACTATATAATATAACACATTGAATGTTGTTGTGTAGTTTTTATTCTCTGCCTCTCCCGTTCCGCGTAAACAGATCACAAGTCGCTCCCTCTGTACTGCCATTTTATCCCCGTCCTCACCCACTGAATAATGTGATAAACCCCCATGTTTGAGTGTAGAGTGGTCTGTCCTGCAAATCAACCTACTCTGTCTCCTATGTGTGACGTGTCACTCCTAGTCTATACACTTACATAAGAATGATATTCTGTTGAGTGCGTCGTCCTATACCCAATAATCATCTGAAGAGAGTAGAAAGCAAACCACGCCTCTGACACCAATACTATACATACTCTCTCGCTCACCATCCACTATACACATCCCCTCATATAAACTAACGTTCACTAACTCTGTGTTACATTGTCACCACCTCTCTTGTGACATCTTTGTTGTCCAACACCTCTGCATAGTTTCTCACTCATCACCCAGATAGTGATATATCTACACAGTCACTCTCCATTTGTGTTCTCTCACAACTATAAACCATTTATTGTCAATATCAGCTGTTAGTGTTTTGTTCTTATCCCAAATAATATATGTGTGTGTAGTGTTGTCTCCTCCCACTGATACATACATATCCTGAGGTAGATTGTTGCTTATATTAAATGTCCTCATTAACTCACGCTTTATAACAATCCACACCTTATCCACACCCCGTCTCTCACCTCTATCTCACCTCTCGTCGATACACACTGTGGTCATATGAGACTTACCTCTCAGAGTGTTGTGATAGAGTCTCCTCACTGTATTAGTCTCTAGTTGATCTACTCTTAGAAGTGTTGTAAGAATACTCCATAGTATCTCTGTATCTCACTAGTCTAGTGTGTGCATACTTGTAGATAACTCACCTCTCCATAGAAGATACGAAAGTCTCTCTACTGTCATCATTTCATAGTAACCTCCATCAGTCTTTCGTGTACCCATCCTGTGTACCCATGCTCACATCCTAGTCACTAAGAGATAACTGCGTCTCTATGACATTAGAGAGATCTCGATACTTGAAGCGTGTTCCTCATTCCACACCGGCAGTGCATACTTTAGTGCTGTAAACCAGAACACTATCCAGTAGACTCACCTCCCATGTCTCTAAGTTCGTTCACACCAGGCATTAATCACCATGCATAACATCAAATATCATACTATGAGAATGACGTGTCTCGTGAGCAGTATCACTAAGACACACATGACAGTATTTACGCACGAGTCCATCACACAGTCATGTGTCTTCTAATCAAACTATCGATGATCCAAAACAGGTGTACATTATATGATACTCTGTGCTCACTATAACTATGGTGAGAGCCAGTGTAATCACACCAGTGTACAGTCATCTACACACATAGAGTCGCTAAAGAGATCTAATAGATACTTGGTTGCATTGTCGTACAGAAGTCTCGCTGCACCCCATACTCTCCAAATCACTCTCCAATATAACAAATCCCACTCACCAACTGAACCCCCTCCTAAGACCCCCCCATCTCCTAAACTTAAACACTCGTGTGTGTTATACCAATCACGTGCTGAGTTGAATCCTCCTCCGAGATGTGATCCAGAGATGATGACTTCACGCACTATAATGACATCACTGTGAGACTCTAATGATGTCTCGTTCTCTCGTATTAGATCTCGCCCACACACCCATCCACTCTCTCTATCTACTATCCCATACTATAATAAAAGAGATATATCCTATCTAACATGAAGAGAGAATCGACTCACCGCGTCAACGTGTTATTTGTGTGCCTATGAGTGTATAGTATCAGAGAGTACCACCATTAGAATGTCTACACCAACTAGTGCCCGCACTTGACATCGCGCGTCACAACGTCAGTGCTATACCCAGTCATGTCTGTCCTCCACCACCAAATCAAACAAGACAAAGACAGTGAAAAATAATCAAAAGACGCATGTGTGCTCTCTCCTACAGTCTCCTCGCTCCTCTGATTACTCTATCAATCACTCAGTACAAAGTCACCCACCATGCCGAACTACACATCCCGTCCTCTTATAAGTGTTCTCTCTGTCTAGATCTAGACTCTCATGTGTGTACGCATAATATCAAGAGACAGACATGACCGTATCTCTCAACGTGTGAGTAGATGTTGTGTAGCGCTTGCATATGGTGTGACGCGATGTTCCTGTGTTGTTGCGAATATTAGAGAATGAGTGACACAACTCTCTCTATGACGTGAATTGTCTCTCCTCCTATATCTCTAGAGAGAAGATCCGTAGAAATAATCTGCTCCATGACACTAATAAAATCCTGTAACCTTACTATTCTGTCAACTCTACCTGCTCACATCTCATCCAATCTGTGTCTCAAACAACAGTCCCAACTAGAATTCAGATAGAGACTCCTATGAAAGATAGAAATCATAAGAAATCTGGTGATAGATAGATGTGAGAAGAGCCTAGACAAGACCACCATCATTACGCATCTTGCGAGCAACTCTCTTTACAGCAACTAACGTGTGCATTACTTCGTAAATCACCATAAAATGTTGTCTCTACGTAGTGTGACCCTGTTGGTGTGCACTAGTATCGCTCTACGTTTTTTTATTTCAACAAAAAACTTGTCAGACATAGTGATAGAGATGGATCCAGAATTTTACCTGTCTATCTGTAAAGTAGACGCACCCTGTCTAGCTGCTCTCGCATAACCAAGAATGTGAGACAGACTCTCTCTAGTTGAGACGGTAGTGCTCGCGATTACTACCCTTTGCTGTACTCTCTCGTGTATGCGTTCAGCTGTTCAGTGTACTCATAAATAGATATGTGATCATCACTCGTGTCGCCGTTTCTTCTCTATATCTCAAACTCACACTCCTGACTGATACTATATCATCTCAAGTCATAGAGAAGAGAGAAGAGTCTTGTCACTCGTCGATGATAGTCGCTATTCTACCACCTTGTGAGTCTCTTGCGTCAAGACACGAAGAGATTCACGTGTGCTAATCACTCTCGCTACAACCAGAGTCTCACTTAGTACTCACTTGCCTCATCTTCACAGCTCACAGCTACTGCGTGACTCATAGGTAGAGTGCTCATCAATCTCTAGTGTCTGCCGCACGTCTAGATGTTCATAATGTATGTAGTAGCTAATAAGCATCTGAGAAAGATAATTCAGATATAGAGAAACAGTCGTGCTACACCACCGCCATAATCTGGTTGTTAGAACTCAGAAAGTCTCTATTTACTGTGATTAAAGCGGACACTCTGTGGAGTCCGATTCGCTCACTCCTGTGTATCACCTGTCTGTATCTCTTGCTGTGTATGTTTGTCTCGACGTAGTGTCCTCTATGATCGAGAGTGTTGATTCATAGACGTTCATTGCGACTTAGCTGAAAGTGTATCAGAGTGAGTAGTATAGAGTGTGTTGAAGATCGTCTGTCGATGTGTGCATTCTTCCCCATGGCTGTTCAGGAGATTAGGCTAAGCTAATTCTCGAGATATACTACTCGTTGATGTCTGTAGTTGAGTTAGCCACGTATAGTGAGTGTTGTCTTATATGTTCTTTGTGGAGTCTAGCTCTCTCGCTCTGTGAGCGCGCAGTATTGGATAGCTCTTAGCCACGATGCTAGACAACTTCTCTCATACTAGGTCGTTCTAGCGGCGAGGGAAGCTGTACGTTAGCATGCATGTGTCATGTAGAAGCTGATCCTAGATGTGTGGAGGTAGTCATGCGGCGAGATCAGAGTATGTATGCACTAAACCGTGTTGAGTACGAACTGATTTGTGTGCTTTACCTCTATGAAGATAGACTCTCGCTCGCTCATATCTATTAGGTGTTCTCCATAGCGCACATCAGGAGACATAGAGAAGATGGGTAATTACTAGCTAAAAATTAGGTGTGTCTAGTGCGCGATCTCTAGTGAGGTAGACCACACGGTATCGGTACTCACAAGCTCGAGTACGGGGGAGGTAGAGTGACGCTGGGGATGCAGTCTAGGTGTGCAGAGGGCAAAGGGGGACGATGAGTCCACAGGCACTCAGAGATGAAGTCAGACGTCGACGCAGTGTGGAGACGCTTTGATGGTGACAGTGGGAGGTGTTGAGATGCAGCAACTCGCGTATCGTTGCTTTGCGCGCACAAGAGGTATTGAGCAAGCTATCTCGTGACTTGGTTGTCGCAGAGGTAGTACGCAGTGCATTGTGCCGCGAGTAACAGGTGTATGGACTGTTGTGCGATAGTTCGAGACACCGACGGCGTGCGCGATCTTCAGACGTCGGTGTTGTAGGAGGAGGTGGCGTATAGTTCGTGGCACGTGAAGGCCTCGTAGTCGCGTTATAAAGTCTATTGTATGGCGGCTGGTTCCATGGCCGCGATCGCGCGCGGCTCGCCCGCAAGCCCGCGCGATGCACAGGGCGTATGCTTAACGTCCATTGCGCGGAAGGTCACTTCCCGCTAGGGCGTATGCATACGCCCAATGTCGTGAACGGGGTTAAGGGGGTAACAGTTTGGTACCTCAATTCAGCGTATGGGGTGTTTGCTATTCAGTGTTATCTATGTGATTAAAACATATGTAGGTCGCACTGCATGTACTTTAAAGGGGTATACTAGTATTCGGACAAAAACTGCAGTGTCATTACTCACAGAGCAGCAGTATAACACTAATCCTATATCCAAAACAGGTGGAACTGACAGATTTATACATTGTAGCTCTCTATGTGCTCATCTGTACAGCAAACAGTGGTCGCGCTTGTAATCAGGCCCTTAAGCCAGGGTGGAGTTGGAGTTGCATAAAGTTAAGGCTCTGTCTACACTGCACATAAATACGTCCGTTTTTTCATAGTTTTTCGTTTTCTAAAAACGCTGTAAAAACGACTGTAATCATCTCCCATAGACTCTAATGTAAAACCCTCCTGCTGTCTACACTGAGCTTTTTCCTTCTCTCGTTTTTTTATGGTCGCTTTTGATAAATGCTCTAAAAAACCCAGAGGCCGGGCAGAAAATTTTACTTACAGGAGCCTATGTAAAGTGCCGGACGTCTCTTGGCGCGTTTTCACAGCGTTTTCACAGCGTTTTTTGCCGCGATTTTTCAATGAAAGCCCTCCCAGTAGGCCTAAGTCCCACCTATAGTGGGTGTTAATAAAGGTTATACCTGAACAAACTTGGCATACAAGTGTCTGATGTGTCCCTGTTTTTTTTTTTTTTTTTTTTTTTTTTAATAAACATTTTTTATTTACATCATCTTCAATGCATACAAAATCGTTACATTAGGTACATTATCACGCCATTTTTTCTAAAACCATAATAACAACCTTAAACAATAACACAATAATATTGCCCCCTTTCCCCCAACCGTAGCTACAGTTATCTCTCACCCAAAAGTTAACAAGAAATAACTATCTGCAATACACAGCATGCACAGATGATACTTTCTGTCTCCGGCCGCCTCAACACGGGTTCTTTGCGATAAACCCTGTCACAATGAATATCCGTCATTCCACCCTGAGTGGACCCAGATCATCTGCCAACTCTTTGTACATATACCAAGTAGTATCTCTAAAGTGGAGCATATACTCTCTTATCTCCTGCTCAGTGAGGAAATTCTCAATAAAGATTCTCCATTTCTGGAAAAAATTCTTGGTGTGCGCCTCTTTATTATACTCTACCTCCCTCCTTTCCAAGAGGAGAAAATGTTTGACCTGTGTGATTATTATCTCAGTAGTAGGGAGCTCTGGTTTAAGCCAAAGAGTTAGAAGACATCTTTTCGCTACAAAAAAAAAGATATGAGCCAGCAGAGGGGCAACTGCCCTTTCCGGATTTATGTGGAATAGCATAAGATAGGGCGATAGTTCTAAGTGTAATTGTAGGCGCACATTTAACAATGTTCTCACCCGTTCCCATAATTCCTGTGTTTTGGGACAGGACCAAATGCCATGGAGCAGATCCGTTTTCCCCTGGGAGCACTGAGGGCAAGCCACCAGTATGTCAGGGGAATTCGGGTGTGGGGGTATATCAAAACCATAGATGGCATGGTGCATTAACTTATAATGGGATTCTCTCCAGGACTCGCAAGGTATAATTTTCCGTACCAATTCCCAACCCTCCAATATTTTAACTGGTAATTCTTCATCCTCCAGCTTCCGTGCCCATCGTGTGAATAGGCCCTGGTTATGAAAATGATGTTCTCTGAGGATCTTATATATGTCAGAGAGTGAGCTTTTGCGAGGGGGGTTTCCTATCAGAACATCAAATCTGTTAGTTCGATACTCTTGTGTGTAATTTCTTAAGCGGTTTTGAAGAAAACTAGTCACATGGGCGAAACCCAAAAAACAGCTCTGGGCAATATTATACTTCTCTTTCATCTCTTGGGGAGTTAGAAACCTACCTTCAGAAGCATGGAATAAATGTCGGACCTGTCGTATCCCTCTCCTTGACCAGGTCCTGAATTCTGCATTTTCCTGCCCTTGTGGGTGATTCCAAAGTTGCATGTATTTTGAACACAAGAATGGAAGACCCTCAATTCCTTACTGCCTTCCACGTAGCTTACCGTTGTCCTTAATAAGTATGGGTTTTTTCGAAGATGTTTAGGTAGAAAATGAAACTTTGTGTCCCAAAAAGGCTATTCAAACTCCAAGGAGAGGCCAAATTCATTTCTACATCTAGATTCGAAAAAAAAAAAGGTTGAATTCTGGATCCAGTCTACAGCGTGGCGCAAAATACAAGAGAGATAATATGTCCTAACATCCGGAAGTCCTAGTCCACCCCTATCCTTTGGAAGCATTAGAGTGTTTCTTGCTATTCGATGTCGTTTATGGGCCCAGATAAAGGATGTAAAGATCTGATTCACTTTCTTGACATCAGAATGCTTTAACAGAAGGGGAATGGTCTGCAGAGGATAGAGTAGTTTAGGGAAACTTACCATTTTTACCAGATTAACCATACCCATCAAGGAGAGGGGCAAATTATTCCATTTCTTCAATTCAGACTCTATTTTATGCAAAATTGGGACATAATTCAATTTATATACAGATTCCGAATATTTCCCGATACGTATCCCCAGGTACTTTATACTCTCTCTGGCGACCCGTAAAGGGAATTGACGCCCCCCGACCAATCGTGACAAGACGCCTTTTGGGGAGATATCTAATATATCACTCTTGGATATGTTAACTTTGAGTCCCGAGGATCTCCCAAAATTCTCCAGCATGTTGAATATTATTATTATTATTATTATTATTTATTTTAAAGCGCCATTGATTCCAGGGCGCTGTACATTCGCTGTACAATATGGAACCCACCTCTGTCACCGGGTCTGACATAAACATAAGAATATCATCCGCAAATAGGATCGTCTTAAGGATCTGATTCCCAATCTTAATCCCCAGAATAGATTTTTCCTGTTCAATTGCACGTATCAGAGGCTCTATAGAAAGGTTGAACAGGAGAGGAGATAGTGGACATCCCTGTCGGGTACCTTTCTGAAGCTCGAAAGCTGGTGATAGGAATCCTGGAGTGTAAATTCTTGCTTTTGGGGATCTATACAGAGACTTCAGAAATACCATAAATTCCCCTGAAAATCCCATAGAAGCAAGAACCCTATACAAACATTCCCAAGAGACATTATCAAACGCTTTTGCTGTGTCTATAGTCATGATCGCTGAGGAATGGTGTAATTGTGGATTAATTTTTATCTCATCTAATACTGTAAGAACTCTGCTGATATTGGTGACCGCTGATCTACCCTGCACGAATCCAACCTGCATAGGGGATATAAGTTTTGGTAGTATTTTACCTAGCCTGTCCGCCATAATTTTCGCAATCAACTTTAGATCAACATTAATCAAGGAAATAGGCCTTTTAGAGGCCGCGTGGGACAAGTCTTAATCGGGTGGCGGACGGAGTTGGATATACGCTGTGTTCGTGAGCTCGGGGATGATATCTCCCTGTAGATACCCATTAAATAAGTTTAATAAATCAGGGGCTATCTTACCTTGTAAAATTTTGTAGAATTTTCCGGTCAGACCATCCGGTCCCGGGGCTTTATTATTTTTCAAATTCCTGATTGCAGTGACTAGTTCTTCTAGTTCGATTGGAGAGTTAAGGTGGGCCTTGTCGTCTGCAGACAGCAATGGTAGCAGCAGGTGCTGCAGAACAGAATCACCATTTGGATCAATATTCCTATCTTTGGAGTATAGGCTCTTCTAGAATACCTGAAAGATCTTATTGATCTCTCTAGGATGATGATGCAGTGTTCCCGCAGCATCCCTCAATGGAACTTGATTTCCCTGACCCCTATGCCCCCTTGCGAGTCTAGCGAGCAATTTGCCACATTTATTCCCATATTGGATAACTTAGCTTCCAGGACCAAAAATTTCATCCTCTCTTTCATTTCCAGCCAGCGTTCATATTGCGCCTTAGCATCTTGCCATGCCTGCTTAGTTATTGAATCCCGCTTTTCCAAAAGAGCTGTATACATTTCCCTTAAAAGTAGGCTGAATTTGTCTAGTCCCTGACGTACTTCTTTTTTAATGTGCGCGACATGGGAAATCAAACGGCCCCGAAGCACCGCCTTAGCCGTGTCCCACAAAAGTTGTGGTCTATCTGACTGCTCAGCATTTAGAGATTTAAAGTCAATCCACCAGTTCTCTAGTTGAATACGAAAATCAGCGTTATCTGCTAAATAGGTCGGAAAGCGCCAAATTGCGTCCGACCCTCTCGGCATAACATCATTAATTGACAAAATTACTGGGGCATGATCTGAGATCACCATTTCTCTGATTTGTGCCTCCTGTATCCTAGCTTTTAATGATGGAGAAACCAAGCAATAATCAATTCGGGACCAGGAGTCATGCACCGGAGAGAAAAAGGTAAACTCACGACCCTCTGGATGTAAACTTCTCCATGTGTCAACAAGCTCAGTTTTTTCTAAAAATCGGGCTTATAGTGGGGATTCTTTCCCTCTGATTACTTTTCCTTCCTTAGATCTCCTCCTGTCTTCCTGTGTTTAGAACTACATTGAAATCTCCCCCCCCCCATATTCAATGAGACAGTATCAGTCAGAAGCGTAGTAGATAGTTTGTTCAAAAAATGAGATTGATTGTCATTAGGACTGTATATATTATATACATGAATGGTTTCTAATTGATTCGTTAGGGCTAACCTATGTTCTCTACCCTCCGCGTCTTTACTGTGATCCAAAATCTGGTACTGTAGGTTTTTGTTTATCAACGTTATGACCCCTGCCTTGGAGTTTTTGGCAGGAGAGCCTAAGACTTCACCAACCCACAACTTTTTCATTCTAGGAAAATCGGATTCCTCCAGGTGTGTTTCCTGAAGCAATGCGACGTCTGCTCTTAGACGTTTCAGATCATCATTAGCTTCTGAGGCGACCAGAGCCTTTTCACATTCCATGAAATGATGCGCATATTGCGCTATGGATCGCAGAAGTATTTGCCTGTAGCTTTACCCCCAAATAAACCCCCAATAACAAAACCAAACATCATGCACATCTTAACCCGGAAACAGATAAACACCCATCTCCTAAGAACAGAGTGCTATAGGACTTCCTTCTTCTCACTCTACTGAAGCCATAGCTTGACTTTTCTGATATCATCTATCTTCAACAACATCATGACCCCGCGCCCTGTTTCTATGGTGAATCCTTTCGCAGGACCCGCTTCATATTCTCCAATACTCACTCAAATATTAATTCGCTTTTAGACATATTCAAAGTAAAAAAAAAGTTAACTTAAAACTGAAAATAATAAAAATACATGTTAACATATGTAAACCGTAAACAGATAACTTTGCAATAGCCTAGTGCAATACACTTTACTTAGGTCTCTGAGATTGCCCATCTCTCATTTACCACCTTATGAGGTGAAAAGTAATGGTAAAGTCTCAGGTTACCGTGGTTAAGTTCAGTTTAGGTCTCTTTTCTCCCACTTGGTGATTGATGACGTTGACGCCTGAGCTACCGACTTGACGTTGCTCATCTGCCAAAGTTATTTGAAGATCAAGCACTTCCACTGACTGCAGATTGGGGATCCTGGAATAGAAGAGGGGGATCATCCGTTTGGAAGACTTTCAAAGTAGCAGGTTATAGGAGAGTGAATTTCCTTTGTGCCTTGTGTAACTCTGAACAAATTATTGAAAACGCTCTCCATCGTCGGGATACCTCTGCAGAAAAGTCAGCAAATAGCAAAATCCTAGACCCGTGCAGTTCAATGCCTGAGCTCTTTGTCCTATATGCTGTCAGGATTTCCACCTTGTCAGAGTCGTCCAGGTATTTGCAGATGGCTGGCCTGGGCCTATTGCTGGATTTCGCCTCCGTCTTTTCCTTCCTCTTTTCAGGTCCTAGCCTATGTGCCCTCTCAACCTTGCATTTTCGGAGAATGCCTAGATATTGTGGTATCTCATTTTCACATAGGTTGAACAGAGTAGCAGTGGAAAGAGATTCAGGGACACCAACTAGCTTTAGGTTACTCCTTCTCGATCTGTTCTCCAGGTCGTCAACTTTTTCGCATAATCTCTTGTTATCCTTGGCCATCTCCTGCAGTTGGAAATGGAGATCCTCCACATCCTTCTCATTGTTAAGGACTCTTTCTTCAACCTCAGTCAGCCTTTCATCATGTTGGGCCACAGTCTCTTGCAACTCCCTGAAGGTTGTGCTAATGGTGCTGGTCAGGGATGCCTGGAGATCCGGGAGGATAACTTTCGCCACCTCAAGCGCTACTTGCTTTAACTCGGAAATAGTATAACGGGAGGTTGTTGAGGGCGCAGGCTCAACTGGCATAATTGTTGAAGATTCCAAGGAGTGTGTAGGCAAGGTGTCGCTTTGCACTTGATCACTAGATGGCGCTGTTTCACTTTTCTGGTTTTAAGTGCATTCCGTGTTTTAGTAGCCATCTTGACCAGATATTTTTCCATCTATAATATGGGATGCAAAAGCTGACTAAGCGGTAGGTGATTGAAGGCTGAGAGAAAGCAAAGAGAGCCAAAAAGACTTCTCTGAGGACACACATCACAGTAGATTGTCCTTTGATGTTTATAATGTTGAGATGCACTAATGTTACATGGTATTGCTATTAACACTTTCACTGTATTGCATCTGAGAGCAAGGCATCTGCAGGCTAATCATGTCAAAGGATGCTTGGTAGGCTATATTGATTGAAAGCAAGAGATATTGCAGAGAAGTGTACAAAATTTCTCCCCTGAGGATCCAGATGAGTTTAATGGAGGTGCTCCTGATCAGGGGTAGTGAGCTTGTATTCTGGATTTAAAGGAGTTGTCTCACTACAGGCTTTCAGTGTGTCTGGCAGCATAGGATTTTTGAATTCAGGGGCGTGCTTCTTATCTGCCTCGTCTCCTCCTCCTTCCCCCCTCCCCTCAGCACACAGACAGCTCTCCTCCTCCGACTGCAGTAACTTCTATACAGCAGGGAGAGGGCGAGGGGGTTTGCTGCCAGAGTTAACCCTGTGTGTGCCTGCCTAGATCTGCTGCTCACTGCTGAATCAGCTCTACTGTGCTGTGGCTGAGCTCTTTCTGCTCCTCTTCAGAGTCAGGAGACAGCAGGGAGAGGACTGATCTATGAGTGGCTATGGAGCCAGAGCTCTGTGAAGCTGTGTATGCTAATAGCAGATCAGGGTGGGATGTAAGTGTTCCCATACCCCCTGCTTAGCTTACAAATCTCCACGGACATCTCAAGCAACAGCAAACAAACCCTGTCAGAACAGACACAGGGCAGCTGTGAAGTGTGTTACTATAATCACGGTGTGTCACTAATACAGCAGAGCAGGGAGGGATATGAACCGTTCACATGCCCCCCTGATCTGTTCTATTAGCATAGTCAAAGCTCCACAGGCACATCATGATTATAGTAACACACTTCACTGCTATCACATCTACTAACCACAGATCAGCTTCACCTCTGCTCTCCTCAATCTGTGTAGAGAGCAGGAGGGAGCAGGCACACACAGGGTTAATCCACACAGACACAGAAGCCAGAGCCCTCTCCCTCCCTCCCCCTCCCATACAGAAGCATCACAAGTGGACACATACTGTGCGGGAAGGGCTCTGTACTCAGACCTGAATTCAGAAGCTGATGAGTCACCAGCACTGACAGCCAGTGAGATAAAAATCAACAGGTCGGCTGCTATAGTGATTTGAGAAGCTGATGCACTCCTACTACTAGGGATAACTCAAAATCAGCAGGACATATGTAATGAACATATATTGCAAAGCTGCTTGTTTTTTAAAGATCTTTTGATTTCAAATTTAAAGTTTTATCGGTATTTTCTTTTAACAAGACAAACAGTACAAGTACCATAGGCATATGAAATAGGCATTCTAAACGATGACCAGGTAGTACCTAGGGTAAGTAAAAAAAACAAAAAAAAACATTGGTCAATAAAACAGAAGAAAGCATACAGTGTGCAAAATCCAGCTGGGAATCCTGCCCGAGCCAGCACCCACTGCGTGAGCTAGAACGATTTGACCCAATCAGCCTACACAAAAATAAAAAAATAACCAAAGAGACAACAAAACAGAAGGGGGAGGAGAGTAAGGATAGGGCTTGGCTCAGCAGGAACCCGGGTCCGGCGACATCTGTTGTAACACAGGAAATGGGATTTCAGGGGGATCACAAGATCCCCCCCAACTTCAACGCCAGGGTCCAAGCTTCTCCCTCACAATGTAGCCCTAGCCAACTCCTGGAACTCAGAAGAAGCCTTATACAAAACCCAGGGACTCCATGTCATTTGGAACTTCTTGGTTTCCTCAGGACTATGTGCTATGAATTCTTCCATACGTTATGTAGAGGCTACTTCCTCAATCCACTCTAATACTGAGGGGGGAGTAGTTTGCTTCCACCTACGCGGGATAATTGTCTTGGCTGCCTGGAGGAGGTGTCTTACCAATGATTTTTTATATGTCCCAACAGAGAAGTTGAGCATGAACAGTAATGTAGCCTCCGAAGAGTTTGGGATAGTGGCCCCCGTACAATCCTGAATGGCCTGCAGAACCGTTTTCCAGAAGCCCTCTAAGGCCCCACATCCCCAACAGACATGTGTCATAGTTCCCACCTCTTTGTTACATCGCCAACAAATATCTGAGGTATTGGGGTACCATCTATGGAGTTGGGCCGGGACCCTATACCAACGAGACAGGATCTTATAACTCGTTTCCTGTGCCTTGCATGCGATAACCGCTTTGTGCGTAAGAGTGAAACATTTATTCCATTGACCCTTCATAAATGATTTCTGAAGTTCCCGTTCCCAGGTTCTACAGAAGGAAGGGAGAGGTAGTTCCTCTGGCAAAAGCAGGGATTGATAGATCAAGGAGATGGCGTGTCTGGGTGTGTCCTGCTGGACACATAATTTCTCAAATGGATTCAGAAATCTTTTATAATCAAGTTTCTTGATAGAGGAAGCAAAGAAGTGCTGAAGCTAAACATATTCATAATGACACTTAGGGGATGTGGGACCTGCTCCCAATAGGTCCGTTAGAGGACAGATAAGTCCCCTGTCGTGGATATCTTTGACAACAAGGGGAGTGGTTTTAAGCCTGCCTAAAAGGAGTTGCTAAATTTCCCTGGGGGAAATAAAGGGTTGTCCGTAATCGGAAATAGAGGGCCGCGCAGATCCAGTAAGATTTCTGAGGACTTGGGTCGCCGCACTACAGCCATCGTATTTGCCATGGTGAATGACAGGATGGTCGGATCCGAGGCTGCAGAGTTTGGGACCCAGGGCAGGGATATCAGAGAGTAAGGACTCACTGCTTGTGCAATATACACCCATAGTTTGCTTTGCGAGACATGAATGAGGTACAAAAATCTAGTGTAGGAAGCCGCCAGGTAATAAAGTCTGCAGTCAGGCAAACCCACAGGAGTTCCCTACAAATTCTCGGACGACGAGTGCACCAAATAAATTCGTTGAAGCATCGCTGGAGTCTAATCCAGAACGATGCGGGCATAATAATCGGTATGGTTTGAAATAAATAGAGCAGCTTCGAGAGGACAGACATTTTCAAAATGTTCATCCTGCCGAACCAAGAAAAGTCTTTCCGACCCCAATTTGTTAGTAAAGACGAGATTTTAGTAAGGAGAGGCATAAAATTTGCTTCAAACAAGTGGGACAGATCAACTGGGATCTGGATTCCCAGATAGGAAATACCCCTCGAGGGCCAAGAGAAAGGGAAGTTGCCCTTAAGGGAGTTCACAACCGCCTTGTCTAACGAGACACCCATAGCCTCAGATTTGGAGAGATTGATCTTGTAATTGGACCATTGAGAAAAGCGTGCTAGCTCAGACATCAGAGAGGGAAGTGAAGTATGCGGATCTCGTAAGTAAATAAGGAGATCAAACGCGAATGCGGAGCATTTAAACTCACGTTCCTCTATTTTGATCCCCTTGATGTCCGGGTTAGATCGAATAGACTCCATCAAATGCTCCATGACGAGAACATATAATAATGGCGATAGCGGACATCCCTGTCTGGTACTATTCCGGATCTCAAAGACCCCGACAGGACCGTTTATCTTAAGTCGGGCTGATGGGTTTTCATGAGGGCCATGACTTTGGCTGAAAGAGTGGACCTAATCCGACAGCGCAGGGTAGGGCTATTGATTCCCAAGATATCCCGTCAAAAAGCCTTCTCTGCGTCTAATGCGGGCCATCAAAGGGGAATCCCCCCAAATGCGCAACTGGATCAGTCTAGCGTTTTCAAAGTATTTCCCGTGCCCCCCGCCCACCCGAAAAAAACCTGATCGGGGGGGACAAGGAAAGGGAAAAAAGATTTAAACGGTTACCAAAAAGGTTTTGGCTAAATTTTTAATCAAAGTTTAGAAGGGGTTTGGGGCGAAAAATCCCACAATCCTGGGGATCTTTTCCAGGGTTAGGAAGTACGTGATGTGGGCCCCGGAGAGTTGGCGGGGAATCCAGAAAAGGGTTAAGGTCTGAAAATAACCGGGAATAAGAGAAAATGTAAGGACTTAAAAAAGTGCAGTGAGACCATGGGGCCGGGCTTTTCCCCCCCCAGGTCCTTAAGGGGGGTTCAGTTTTCCTTGAGAACGGGTCCCCCATCCAGGATGGCTTCTGTGGACAAAGTTCGAAAAGCACCAGGGGGTCTCGGTTGTGCGTGTGAAACCGAGGAGGGAGCAGGGGGCAGATGGTAAAGTTTAGAGTAAAAGGTATGAAACTCCTTAGCTATCTCCCCAGTCGTGTGAACCGTGGCCCCTAAATGGGTCCTAATACTCGGGATAAAGGAAGCTGTCCTTTGGTCCGGGAGGCTTTGCTAGCAGATATCACTCTTGTTCCCGAAACTCATAGAATTTAACTCCTTTGAGTCTGAATGAGAGTACCCCATGCAGACTCAGTCGTCGGACTTCCAATCTCGCCTCCACTACACTGTGTTCCAAATTATTATGCAAATAATATTTTTTCTTATTTTCCAAAATTACCTATATGAATTGCAGTCATTGTAATTTTCCAGTCATCAACTATTGGAGTAAAAATTTAAAGGTTTTTGAACAAACTGCCAATGAAAACCCAGTTATTTTATAAAAAAAAAACAAACTCAAAATGCAAATCAAAATGCATGTTCTAAATTATTATGCACAGCAAGTTTCAACCTTTCATTTTTATAACAAACAAAAAAATTGGTAATTGTGAAATTATAAGCATTAGCAGGGTTATTACAAAATGAAATCAAATGGTTTTCAAGTCAAAACTTTATTCTAGGTGATGTTACATCTGCACATAGGACCCCTCGTTCGAAATGAGCTTCTGGACTCTCTCGTCCATTGAATTTGTCAGGTTTTGGATGGTTTCTTTTTTTTTAACTTTGTTTTTATTGAACATCTTCAAATAACATACAAATTATCACAGGCATAGGAATTAACATTCTTATAACATAGCATTTGTCACAATATATTTTCACAAAAAACCGTTGTTCATCTGAAAACAAATTAATTTTCCCTTTTTTCCCCTTATTCTACCCTAACCCAACAGTTTATAAACCACAAAGCAGTTCCTATGCAGAACCTAAACCGAAACTATCCATAACTAACACATGCTGCCAAGTCACGTAAAATTTTCCTGACAAACTGGCGTATTGTCTGAGTGGTCCTCCTTCCTCCTCCTATCCACTTCGGGCGATACTGCCCTATCGTGTTCCCATCCACAGAATATCTCCGGCCGCTCTGATTTTCAACGGGCTTGAAATGACCCATCACTCGGCGCATCTATCTAGTCCACCTCTGTCCCTTCCTATCGTTCTATCACCGGTCGTTCTCCCAACATTTGTCTTTCCAGGTACCATGAGGTCAGTTCAAAACATGTCCTTACTCTTCGCCTAGTTTCTTCTGGCAATGTGTTTATAAATGTGCCCCACAAAGAAAAGAAGTTCCTTACCCTCGCCTCTTTATGTGAAGAAGCCTCCACCCAATCCATGCGCATCAAAAAATTACGTTTGTCCCAGAATAAGTTAAAGGTCGGAGCCGTGGGTTGTAGCCATACTTGTAAAATTGCCTTTCGGGCAGCTGCTGCTATTATATGTAGCAATCTCCCCTCTCGTCTAGATAATCCTTGCTCTTCCATGTCTACAAAACTAAATATTGCCCACGAGGAGCATGGTGTGAAAGAGAGGTGTAGCGTATCTTTTGTATAAGCTATCACTTGTTCCCAGTACCCCTTAATTACTGGACATTCCCATAGACAGTGGTACAGGTCAGCTGCAGGAGACCTACACTTGAAGCACTGGTCTGTTGTGAACCTCCCCATTCGAGGTTTTGGATGGTTTCTGCTTTAATTGTTTTGCATGAGGACAGAATACCGTCCCAGAGCTGTTGCTTAGATGTGAACTGCCTCCCGCCATCATAGACACTCCTTTTGATGATGCTCCAGAGGTTCTCAATGAGGTTGAGGTCAGGGGAGCATGGGGGCCACACCATAAGTTTGTCCCCTTTTATGCCCATAGCAGCCAGAAATGCAAAATGTTTTATTTGCAGCATGGAAAGGTGCAAATTTTCATGCATGAAAATGATCTTGCTGTGGAAGCACGGTTCTTCTTCTTGAACCATGGCAGAAGTCTGTTTGAGAAACTCCACATACATTATGGAGTTCATCTTTAAAACCTTCAGGGATCCTAAAGGGGCCGCCAATCTCTCTCCCCATGATTCCAGCCCAAAACATTACTCCTCCTCCTCCTTGTTGGCGCCATAAAAACAGAAAAACAAACACCAGCTCACCCAAGGTAGTAAATCAGCACGGACCGCACTGGCAGGTGCAGGAATCCACAGAAGAATGAACGAATGTCCGGCTGATGTAGTGCAGTATAAAATCCTCATTTATTTAGAAGCCAAGAACAAATGGAAAGATCCAAGATAAAAGATACATCTCACGCGTTTCAGGACTAGTACATAGTGGCCCTTAATCGTAGAATAAAAGCATACAAACATAGACACACCTATATAGCCCTAGCAATTAACAGACACATGTGTGATAGTTAAGGGAAAGAGGTGTGTCTAGAAAACAGATGACATAGTAAACAAAAATGTATAAACACAGGACAAAAACAAAGGACAGGATACAATAATATAACAAATAGCAACAATATTGCAAAATTAAATCCTGTCTTTTGTTGAGTCCAAAGGTGCCGAGTCTTTAGGGTAAAGATCCAGAAGGATTCACGGTTCAAAGTTTCCTTCTATGATCGCCCCCTCACAGGAAAGGATTAACCCTTTCTATACCTTGTATGGAGAACGAGTCCACATTCCGATGGTGTGGGAGAA